>JAHWFP010098032.1:0-13696 GCA_023313725.1 Lithobius niger | reverse complement strand
TTCATTACCTTCCTAAAGCACCGAACATAACGAATCAAACGCACCACTGTTGGTGACAGTTCAGCTCATTCCCTACTATGACCGTGTTGATGTGGTTTGCCTACATGAACCATCGTCAGCGAAGAATCTGTTTACGGTACTTAGCACATGCTCAAAAGCTCCACCACTGGCAACTACTCCAAACCACCTCCCCGAGATGTTTTGCAACTTGACATTGCTCGCGCCTGGTTACATCCATTAGCCTAGCCTGATCCAATCAATTAGCCACGTCTGGTCACCTTAAAGTTATGATGTAACGAGTGCTCTGCTGAGCTTATTGATTTTGCTGAGCTGTGATTGCAGTTTCGGAAGGTAATGAACAGCTGATGCAACATCACTGGGCATGCGTGACGTCAAGTTTGGAGCCAAACTGTCTCTAACAGTGGTGCGTTCTGTTTGCTCTGTTCAGTCGTTTAGGAAGGTACTGATTGTCGAATCACCTGGGATTCTAAACTCAGATCAAGGTCGAGTGGAACGATAGTATATAAGATCAGACATACTAACTACTATCAGGAGGCGTGGCCTAAAGGACAGCTTGAGGGGCTCGATGCAGTATCCATGATTAGAGTGTAAAACAGCACTAATGGTACTTATGGTAAATAAACTGTCAAGAGGTGCAGAAACATAATTAAAAAGCACTACGTTTCGAGGATAATTTCACCTCGTCATCAGGTGCATAAAAACCCTGATGCGCCTAATGACGAGGTTAAATTATCCTCGAAACGTAGTGCTTTTTAATTATGTTTGTGCACTTCTTGGCTTTTTATTTAGCATAAGTATCCACAATAATATTACTGCATGTTCCATCTCTCATTATGCGTCACATAACACAAAAGGTTTACAGTCAAGAGACAGGTCTAAAGAGGCCAGAAGGGAGAAATTCATTCAAGGCATAGATTAGAAAGTTAACTAGATATAGTATCTGACGTCTTCCAGTCCTATGTGGGGCCCAAGCGGTAGCTGCCGCTACTGCTACTTCTGATAATGCTTTGCCTTCGTGCTGCTTTCAAGGCAAAAGCATTATCAGTGGTAATAGTAGCTGCAACTTCCGCAAGGGCCACGCGTAGATCTGGAAGAAGTGAGATGCTACATCTAGTTAACTTTCCAATCTATGGTCCAGGTGAGAGGTTCAACGAGAAATCAACAAGAAATTGTGGAACGACTGGCCGTAAGTATTTTGTGGGATAACCCACATCAAAACTAAACTGTTATAGGTTTCGCGTGCGTGAAGAAGCCGGTACCATCCCTTTAATAAATAGGTGGAAAAACTATCACTCTGTTACGATTAGTCCAGACAATGTGACAACTTCGCGTAAAGCAGCGTTGATCGCCCTTGAAGTGAGGAAGAAAATGGCTTTTTCAAGCCAAGGCCGATTGGGGTAGAAATCATCCATCTCGGCTCCCATTCACATGCATGCCATAAAATTGATGACCTTTTAGCAATGCTTTGGTAAAATAAGATTTTGGAGATATTGAATCAACTGTCCTGGTACCAGGAAACAAAACTAACAGCTTTTCTCCCAGACGACCATGTAATAAGAGATGGAATACGAAGCAACACTACAGCCCGGATATGCCTGCGGCATTTTATACACTCCTGCCACTATTAACATACTCTATGTTAATGCTCTACTCTTATAATCCTGTCATGGCTCAGTTACAACAGAGACCACTTTACTTTCTTACTTCAGTACACAAGCAAGTTGCTCAAGGTTACTGTGTATTAAACCATGTTGAGTCTTCACGAAAGATGTATTGCTAACCAATGAAATTGTAAAACTTGTGGCACCATCCAACATATGTTTAATGAAACGTACGTTAATCCTACGGTATGATTACTAAGGGTACGATTAAGAAAGTGGCGATGTGGGGGCTATAATAAGTAATAGGTCTCGAGGATTTTGTGGAAGGAAGTGGCTGTTCCGAGGGTGATGTTTGGGGCGGAGGTATTGTACGAGACCAAGGATTGGAGACAGCTGGAGAACTATCAGGATGAGTTGGGCAGGTAGGCCTTAGCTCCCAAGCTTTACTGCTGGGGTTGGGGGAGGAGGGGTGGTACAGGAAAAGAAGGTGGCCTGGTTTTGAGGCAATAGAGGCTATGGCGAAGGTGGGGTTCTATAGGGGGTGGGGGGGTCAGACGACTCGCAGAGGAGACGATGGCGCATAAGGTGTATTATTATGTGCGGAGGTGTTCCACAGTGAGAACAAGAACCCTGGCTGGAAAGTTTGTGAAGGTGAGAGAGGGGGGAATGGAAGGCAGTAGAGACTGGAGAAGAGGGATTAAGTATGACGAGTCAGGAGCTGGCAAGCAAGTCTCAGCTAGGTTTCAGGAGAAGAAAAAGATTGAGTGGTAGAGCTGCTATGGGGCTTTGGGGGAGTGTCTTGTTGGTCAGGGCGAGGGTGGCCCTTGATACGTGGGAAATGGTCTGGAAGGGGTGCATGGGAAAGATGATGATGTGACGTATAGTATTTCTGCAGAGGCCAACGAAACGTTGACGCATGTGCTGGTGGAGTGTTGGGGCTTGAGGATCTTTGGGAGAGGGAGGGGGGTAGAGGGGAAGAGTAGGCTGTCTGGTGGCTTCTGGGATGGAGGGAGGAGTCAAGAGGGGAAAGGTGGGGAAGAGCATTTCCTTACTTTTGGGGTGCTTTGTGTTGTGAAAGTCTATGAATTTGAGCTGCAATGGTGTTGAGATAGTTTGGATGTTTTGAAGACTGGAAGTACTGTTTTGTCTTGTTAGCGATTATATATACTTTGCTTGCAGGTTGAGCCAAACAGACAAGCATTTGGGACATACATGAGGTCTTGCGTGCTTTCTGAGGGTACTTCAGTAGTGCTCTGTGGTGTGGCCTGCCTTGCTGTGCCACGTTGTTAATTGCAAAATAAGTGGAAATTGCATATTTAGTGGTAGGACTGTTTTCGACTTAAAATTTTATCTGTAATGGGTGTTACTGTGAATTTGGTTTGTGTTGAGGATTGAAGGTGGAATTGAGTGAGTAATTGGTGTTCTGGCTTTGGTAGGGCCGTGTAGGTCCCGTGCCCTTTGTGTACTATGTGTTTTTGCACAATACGGTTCTTGGAGAAGGTGGTGTTGTGGGTTGAAGTGCTTTGGTTAAACAGGGTGGTTGTAATTGGGTAACTGACAGGTCAGTGTTTGATAACTGGATGAATATAGTGTGGGTTTATACTGCGAAGTTGTGGCTGTGTTCTTTGGAAGTGGTGTGAGGTTTTGGCACCGGTGCTGGAGGAGGTGACTTCAGTTTTGTTGGTGGTATTGCTTTGCTGTAGAAGGTCGGTAAGTCTCCGAGCAAGAAGTTGATCTGCGGGGTTCTTCCAATGCATTACAGCTGTGATTTGGGAGCATTGTGTTGATGCGGTGCGGATACAGTGAATTGTGATCGCGGTAATTCGTGGTTTCATGTCTGGTTGTGGTGGTGATACTGTATTGTGTGGGCCATTTTGGAGGACGTGAGTGGGCTATGTATTGGTGCAGTGGTGATCATGGTTTGTGGTTGGCACAGGTTATTGATTCTGGGTCTTGGTGACGTCTGGGAGGTTGTGTGTGCAAGTTAAGTGGGAGTTTGAAGTTGTGGTTGCCAGGGAGGTGCAGGGATTTCTGAGTTTTCTGTTTGCGATTGGTGCCTGGTCTTGGAGGTGGAGCACTATGAGTACCACAGACAGTAGTGAGAGGGTAGTGAACTCAGAAGAATAAACAAGGTGGGTAAAGGGAATGGCAGAAATGAGGGAGACCCCTGCTGAGGGAGGCATGGAAGACTGAGGTGGATAATGGATACAGAAGATGGAAAAGATGCTCATAGTTGGGAATAGAGGGCTCTTGAATTGGAGGAAAAGTTGAAACGGCAGAAAGCTCTGTGAAATAAAAAAAATCAAGAGAGATTGGATGGGAGAAGTTGACAGGGAGTGGTAAATATGTGAGGGAGGAGAAAGAAAAGATTGGGAGTGGCTATCAGGAAAAGTAAGAAGAGGATAGGGTGGGAAGTATACTTTTGAAGAGGGTGCTGGAGGTTGACTTGAAGTTGGAGGAATGGAAGGAAAGTTGAAAGAAGGAAAAAAAAAGTAGACGAGAACAAGAATTGGAAGAAGTGGAAGAAAACGTGGGATGCCCACAGAGCCATGGAGAGAATTGAAGAGGAGTAGTGGTCAGCTTCAAGATGGAGAGAGTAGAAGGAGGACTTATTAATCACTGAAGAAAGGATACTGCGGATGGAAGAATGGGACTGAACAGAGAAGAGAGAAAGAGAAGGGACATATGTAGGCAAGTAAGGATGAAGGTGTTTACAGCTAGAAGGCTGTGGCGAAGTGACAGATGTGAATGGGAAGGGGGAGACAGTGCCCTGTTAAACATTGATCGAGGATGTGCCTTTTAGTGGTAAACCCAGTGAGGAGGGGAGGAAGAGGCTGGGTAGGGAGGTAGTGAGTATGGTTGTGATGATGAGGTGTATGGGGTGAGAAAATTGTGTGGGAATGAGGAGTGGAGACGGGAATGAGGGAAAAGGAAGGAGAACTTGGGGGAAGTAAGGTTACTGTGATTGAGGACTGTGGGGCAGGAGTGGATGCAGGAAGGATACAGAAAGAGGAAGGTGGTTGAAGAATGTGTGTGTTGGAGAGAGATTGTGGTAGGGGACAGTAAATGCTGAAATTGAAGTTGGCGGGAAAGGATTAAGAGGATAGGACAGGGATGGCGAACCTTTATTTACTTACGTACCAGTAAAACAAAAATTAGCTTGAAAATATGTAGTGCGTGCCACATTACCACGAATTCCGTTCTTCCTTTTCAGATGCTAATTTTTCGAACGCGGATCGTACGTGCATAGCGTCATTTTGATGCATGCTTCACTATTCTTTTCCAGTAGGCCATTCCGTGTGGTCGAATAGATAGTGTTCATGTGCGAGTATACTGGTTCGCAATAGCAGCTGGATCCAAATGTCACTAACAATTGTAAACCCTAACTTTTCATAGCGGCAAAGTCGCAAGGAATCTTGTTTCACTATTGAAATATAAGTTGATCTGGTTTTGGTAGTAACCATTGTATTTTCTTTTCAGCACATTTGTGTGTTGAGGCTGGTTCTTCTTCTCTTGTCCGATTACTTTAATTATCATTCAATTCTTGAAACATACTTTTCCAAATTTCGTTTTCACAAAAGTCTTATCAATTTTATTTATAAGTTTTAATTGTTGAAAAGGTTCCATTTTTACTAAGTTTTGGTTTCTTGGTCTGATGTGAAATCATGTTTTCAACAGAACTTTTCGACTCAGCAGACAAATGGGGAACCTGCAGGATTTGGTTCTGCAGTTACAGAAAACGTGCTGTATAAGGTGCTCTACCAATTCCGACGTTGCCCGTGAGTCTCCCATTTCACTCAAGCCACACGTCAGTATTGGACTCAGCTCCCATTGTTCTAAAGAAAAGTGGAGGAAAGCAAGTCAAAGCTGTCATAGTGTAATTTCTTATACATGCGTGTATTTTGTAAGGAAAAAAATATCTCATAGTGACATAATTTTTCGAAAGAATCGTGTGCCACTAGAAAAGCTCCTGCGTGCCACCTTTGGCACGCGTGTCATAGGTTCGCCATCCCCGGGATAGGAGAACAATTTGCTTTCATTCATTCGCTGGGGGAGGCGGGTTGACATGGCTGTTCAGGTGGGGGAGGTTGACTAGAGGCACTGATGCCGAGGGAGGGGTGGTGGTTCTGTGTGTGAGTCAGCAATGTCGGGAAGGAAGGGTGTGATTTACTTCCTAAAGGATGTGAAGCTTGCATGAGGGAGATTAGACGAGTAAGGAAGGGTGCATGTTGTGTCTATGGTCCCAGAAAGGCGTAGAGTAAGCATCTGGATCCTGGAGGAGGTCATGAGGTTTAACCTGTTTCTGGTATGGAGGGTATGAGGGCGGAATGATGTAGAAGTGAACATCAATTGTACATCTACATGCCGTTTCCCCAAGAAGATTGTTGGAATCTGTCGTATCAACAACAGTTACGTGAGTTTAAGATTCCATCTGTATGGTGAAGGCACTCGATAAGTAGGGTTATTACTCTCTTGGAGATTTTTTTTAGTGGTAATGGAGTACCTGAAGTCGAGATTTTAGGTTGTCTTCTGTTATGGCTGCAAGAGGTCATTCCAAGAAACTTGGGTACTCTTACTATTCTCATGAGTAGGTATAACACTTTTTTATCCGAGGTATTGCCATCTGCAAGTGTGCCGGAATTTGTGGTCACATCATCAGTGTTAATAAATTTAGGAATAATTTTGACAATCATTTTAAAAGCCGTGAGGAGCTTACAGTTTTCTTCTACCAGTATGGGGCTGTGCTGTCTTCCGCCGAGGCTTCGATTCTTGCCGTAGTTTCTTGTTGGTGTACTTGCTACCTCTCTCCCATCTCTCAGGAATTTGGTTAGTTTGGTTATATACTGTCCATTAGGGGAGAGTTAACTGGATTAAAGTTAAGTACATGGGTGACTTCTGGAGGTTAAGAAACATACTACTGCAAGGAGTAGTGGAGTTGCTAATGGATGATGTTGTTACGACCCCATGGGGCAAGGACAAGGTGCATGCAGCAATTTTACTGTTTCCGCCAGTGCTGGGAGAAGGAACTTATTCGTAATTGACAGGGGAGTTGGTAAATAAAAATGTGAATGAATGTAATGCAATTACAAGGCAATGCAGTAAGTTGTTCGATCAAGGGTCAAAGGGTAAACACGTTGGTTTCCTCAATTCCTTAGGTACTAACGGGGAAAGTGTCTCGGGTAGTACATTGCTTCATGATCAGAGTGCATTGGTAGCATCTAGTAAAAGTACTGACATAAGTGATAGTGCACTCCATTTAATAATGTGAAAGAGTAACCTTCCTATATTAGAAGGGAGATACCATTGTTGCAAAACAAACTATCAGTCAATCCGTCTATAACAGTCCCTAGGATTGGACCATTTGCCTAAGGCTCAGGTCATGCTTCTATCAACATTCCACTTGGATCAAGCACCTTTGAACTACTGGTTTGCTCGGCTAGATGACATTGTCTCTTCACGTTGTTACTGTGAGTTGAGAGTGAAGCTGAGGACAAACAAAAAATGCAGAAAAGCTAGTGAGCAGAATGAAAATGTGGCAACAACAGTACCAAGTGTGGCTTTTAAGAATCTTATTAAAGATCAACAAAAGCGTATTATCATATGCTCATCTGAAGATATGACCTTGAACACGTGTTGTAATGTTGACAACGTCATTTCCACAGACTATCAGCAAGAAATGTTATAAGAAGGCATGAAGACCTCTGTATTGGATATGTGGGTGTAAAAAACCACAGCTAATTTGGGACTGTTTTTAATAGCCAGGATTTCCTGCAGTAGTAGAGAACTTTGTGAAAACACGCACTACGTGCCGCAGCTTGGGTAAAACACACGCTCAAATAAAATTGCCCCTCGTGAGTGTACTCGTTACTGAAAGTCCGTTTTCTAATCTAATTTTGGACATTGAAGGACTATTAAAACAGACAACAAACGTAAACCGTTATCAGTTGACCACTGTTTGGCTTGCAACAAAAAGCCATAAGGAAAACCAGTTGTGGCGGCAAACTCAGAAACGGTAGTTCATGAACTGTTACAACTAATTTGTGAGAAAGGTTTTTCAAAAGTCGTCCCAACAAAGCAAGGAACAATTTTCAAGTCACAATTAATGACAACATTCTTTGCATACTGTAGTATGAAACTAATACACAGTACACCATCTCAGCTGCATATAATGGGATCACACAACAGCGATTCATTCTATTACTGCAAATGTCACATAGAATTCTGCCACCAGGGGCTGCATAAATGCATAATTAATGTTCTTCTGCTACCCCACCATACAAGCAACCGTACAATATATTAATTCAAAATACATTAGTTATTTAAGTGCAGGTAGGTCTCATTCATATACGTCGACACCCCTAACGGCCCTACTGCTGTTATCTGAGGGATGATGGAACCATTAGATACGAAATTCCTTTGGTACAAACCAGTTGCGGATCAAGATGTCAAAGTTTTTATACACCAACAAATTTTAACTAGTTACCTGTTGAACTTACTACTTTGACTAGCTATAGCTAGATCACGGGAGTATAGTATAGTTGCAATTTGCAACTGTCTTTCCCAGCCACGCCATTGCTTGATGCTACGTCTGATAGAGTTTTTTTTCCCACGGTTGCATGTGAGGGCCGTTTGTGCATTTCTGCGCATGCTCTCTTGAGCGAAATGCCGCCATATTGAAAGTCCGGTTTATTTTAACCGATGGAATACCCCTTCCTACGTCGTCTATTTTCTATTGCAGAAGAGCGTTCCAGAACGTAAAAACAATTTATGTAGGTAAGTAGGTTACTACACCGGTTCTAACGGATGTTTAATCCTGCTAAATCTTAATAAAGGTTTATAAATTGAAAAGGACGTATGGGTTTGTCCTGACATTTCGATAGTGCAAAACCAACGCTTCAGAGTGGCGAATCAGAAGCAGGTCATATATTATGATGTCTTCTACGAAAGCAAATTAAAAAAAAATGTTTGCCATGGAGACGTCCGTCATGTTTAAAAAAGGCTCGAGTAAGGTGCCTGATGTAATTGCTCCATATTTTAAAGCTGATGCGTAGACTTCGGCTGCCATTAAATCGTTTTTTTTTTACACAGGTATTCCAAATCCGAGGAATCTCTTCGGATCTCAGGACATCGGCTGCTCGCAAATAATTTTTTTTTATGCAAACATTCCAGATCCCCGGTGTCTCTTCGGAAACCAACATGGCTGCCGTTCTCGATCTCATGAATCGATGCAACTCTGGACTAACAAAGTAGTGAATTTTAGCCGGACCGCTCGGAACGTAAAAATTGCATTCGAGTGTATTGAAGTGGCACTATCACTGGTTGAAAGCAGGCAGAAACTGCCAACGTCTAGCGTATCTAGTACTATCTAGCACTTGCTTGCACCAAGAGAAGGAATTATGCACAACGGTAATTCTTTTTAACGGAATAAACAAGCCACGAGCCTCATTAATTATTGAGTGAAAATTTTGTATGTCGTCGTGCACGTGGGAGTAAGTGTAGAGGGCAACAACACCACTGCCACTAGATGGGCACCATGGTGTTTTCCACAGATTGGTATTTTCGTTCGCTTTTCAATCGGTGATAGTGCGACTGCAATCGACAATAGAGCAGCGGCAAGTGACGGCATATTGGATACGAGATAGCATCTGGAGTAATAGCTACAAGGTGCACTAGATTAAAATGTAAGGGAAAACAACGGCACTTCTAGTCAAGACAGTGCTTTGAGAGCGGATTTCTCAGGCTTAAAAAAAACGTTGTTTTCTCCAACAACAAAAATCGCGCGTTATAGGCTTAAGAAATCCAGTCTAATAGCATTGGCTTCAGTAAGACGACCTTCTTTTTCCCTTCCAGCTAACCCAGTTACTGGCTCCACCATAGAATTATATACAATAATACTACGTTATGTCACTGCTCTATATGACTGGAAAAGAGCTACTATTGTTTATCAAGTCGCTGGACGAACCATCGCGGGCTCAAAATGGTTCCGTAAAAGCACGCTTGTCCTATGATCAACCGGACAGCCGATACAAGTGCTGCCGTCCAAAAATCAAACGCTATATGCGTCGTCGCTGGTTAGTTTGCCTTTCCGGCGCACCGTCGCCACTAATTCTTCTGCCATTGTGTTACGAAGTGTAGTTACAAATTTGAAATGGAAGTAATAACTACCCAACAAACACCAGTCATCAGTTGCGTTTGTTTTTATGAACAATAAAAATTCCTAACATTGTGATCGGCAGTGATTACTGAACTGGGGCTCGTCACAAAATAGTGTAGAACAGCAATTTTTTGTTGTTGTTGTTGTTTTTGTCTTTTTTTTTTGTCCAGCTGAGTAAAAATTGGATGCCTGTAACTTCAACTTTAATAGATAATGCTAGATGTTGCCAGATATGCAGACTTCGAATTGATGATAGTACTACTTTAAAATAGAGTAAAATGCTCAACATTCCGAGGCTCTACCCCGGGAACCCATATATCCGGTTTTGCTGGGCCCATACAAAGTTCATACCTGGCTGTGCCACTGTGATTTCCAAACCTAGCTGATAAAAACCTAGTTCAGTTGGCAAAATGGGTCACCCCCAACACTGACCTGGTACCTAAGCGTGGCCCTGGTAACTAGACTGGGTACAACTTGCAACTTTGTTGAACCAGGATCTTTAGACGGTGTTGGCACCATTGTGCTTCATTTAGTACTCACTTAGTATTTCGGCCACCAGAATAGGAATAAAGTCTTTGCAACAATTATGGCAACTTCTACCATCTTCAATAGTGTGGTATAATAATACAAAGACGGCAAGAACTTTGATTTTGGTGATATTTTATCATGTTTTGCAGAACAGTTGGCAGTTTCAAAGAGACGAACCTATCAGGCAGGCTACGTCAAATATGTTTGAATGGCTTGTCCGGTCGGTGTATCCCCAAATAACACGAATCCTGCCTGTTTATTTTTAATACTAATACACCATTCTCTTACAAAAGACGTACTCCTGGCAGCACGATTACTTGCTGTTTTTCCTTTTTCCGAAATGTGGTTGTAAAATGTTGTTTGCAGTTACTACGTTTCATTTTTTCCCAAGGTCTTCACGAACTATCTGCCACTTTGGCAATGGACTCCGTTTATAGTTGCATACCAACAGAACAGATCTCAAGCCAACTACAGTGGGCCAAGATGTTGCCTGTATTGCAACAGCTTGCTCCAGACACTGGGAGAAAATTCAAGAAAGACCTGGAAGGTTGATGCAATGGCTTAACCTATTGGAAAAACTAGCAGTTAAAGAGACCGTTAGTCAGTAACATAGTATAAAACTATAGGACTGCGTAGGCCAGCTCGTTACAACTTTTTCTCTCGTAGGCCACTTAATTTTTTGTTCTATTTTTTTTTAATAAGAAGAAAGGAGACTTCCACTTGCGTATTGTGTTTTCCGTGTCAGATGATCAACTTGTATTAATTCATTTTGTTAATTACTAGTACTGAGTATTTGCAAACAGTATATAATAAAAAGTAGTGCTGTGTACTTTTTTACGTTTTTATATTTTCTTTTGTGGCAGTCGTTGTTAAGACTGCTGACAACTAAGTATTTTTTTCGACCTGCAACAGAAATAATTTCAATAATTCGAGATATTCTAGAGCTGCGAGAGACTTACATGAGAAGAGACTGAAATGTCAAGACGAGGCCAAGATTAAGTTAAATTTCGTCTCAGTAAAATTCCTAGTTTCTCCAGACTGGTGGGTCATCAGGCGCACAGGTAAAGACATCACACTGGCACATGATATCAGTATAGATGTTTAATGCAGTAATACAAGTAATAAAATACTGACGAAAAGAAATTGTCAATGTAGTTGGATTTTTAAGTGATGAATACCTTTCAGAGTCATGGCATGATGCATCAACAATAATAATAATAAAGACTTGGAATTGCAATTATAATGTAATATGAATACAGAAGAATGAAATACCAAATACAGACATACATCAAATGGCAAAAGTGAAAAAAAAAAGATGTGATGCTTTAAATTCTGATATTTCAGACTGCGTTAAAACATTTGAATTAAGGGTTTAAACTAGTCAAAAGATTAAAAAAAATATGCTGAAACACAAACTAAAAGCAACGTACTTCCTCAATCTTCACAAAAAAATCATCATTCTATAGAACATACCCTGCATTTGTAATGTTTAA
Source organism: Lithobius niger (assembly GCA_023313725.1). Classification (NCBI taxonomy): domain Eukaryota; kingdom Metazoa; phylum Arthropoda; class Chilopoda; order Lithobiomorpha; family Lithobiidae; genus Lithobius; species Lithobius niger. The sequence continues at coordinate 1,898 of JAHWFP010098032.1, read as the reverse complement.
CAATCTACACGAATTCAATTCACTTGGTACACAATTTTCTGGATTACGTTTCAAGTCCATTCCTTTCCACGTTTATTACAATTTAGTAATCTAATCCACACTTCTAACTATTTTAGGCTTGAGCAATTTCAATGAGAGATTTAACAAAAGAATAAAGTAAATACTACGACTTGAAATCTGCAACTGCTGGCTATTTTATGGGTACATACCTTTCCTATCTCTTGTTGGTACTTGTCTATGACTGTCTTGTGTAACATGTTGTGATGCCATTAATGTTTAAAAAATCTACAGACATCCCCTTTATTTATCTACAAAGAGTGAGACCACACAAATCATATATTTCTTTTAAACTAGGTTATTATTATTTTCTGATAAGTTTTTGTATCTGTACCTTTCTCATCAAGTGTACCTCTTGATGCTCAAGAGGCTTTAATACTACTATGACTAGTTCCATATTCATGGGTTAAAATCTAAATATGTGGCCTATTACAATGCTTTAAAATGCAGAAGATACAGAATAAAACTACTCAGATTTATGCTACAATTTTGCTCTTTAACTGCTGGGAGCCAACCCTGCATAAATCAAAGTCCCCTCCCCGACCGAAATACCCCCATCCAACTTCTTCCAAAGGTTAAAAACTGAATGTTAAATTAAATTCAGGCTTTTTGTAAAAAAAACTAACTGACTTGTTTGTAGTATCCAAAACCAAAAACGACTGTATAATCCACGCCATAAACAAGATCATTGCCTGCATTAAAAAAAAAACTAGCAATAGGTCCACCTAAAAGCCCTAACTGACAAAGTACATAGGCCCATTGCCTAAAAAACATTGTTTGTAATTGCAGTAAGTCTGTTGCGCGAATAACAAATATTTTAAATAAAACAATCTGCCGTGAAGAAGAAAGACGTATTTTTGGTAATATTTAATAACAACTGTTTGGCATTGATGACATGATGACATCCTGCGTAGTGAATTAAATGTTGTGTACTCAGAAAATAATGTCTTTAAACTTGAAAATGCCCAAACCTTATACACACTGTACAATAGCTACTTCAGTTAACCTGGTTTAAAGAGACAAGTCTGCCTATAAAAGCAGATATGCACACACCTATTGCTGCTTTCTGTTCTTTCATTCCACTTTTAATATTGCATTTAAAATAAAATTATAATTTTTCTAGTTTCTTACGTATTCAACTGTGGGGTCCAACAGCATCAACATTGCAAAACTGCTGTTGATTATGAGGGATCAACAATCAGCAGCCTTTGAAAATGTAAATCTTAACAACATAATTTTCTGTAACATTTAGATGATGGACCAAAACTTCTGTCAAATTTTCGTTTGCAAGTGTTACAATTAAAAAAAAATCAATATTAAGCAACAATTAGGTACATCTTCAAGTTATACTGCATTTATTGATGACGACTAGCTGATAAATGTTGAAAATGACATTAATTTTTAGCTCGATATTAAAGATATTCCAAGTAATGTGCAATTGTTTAAATAAAGCGCAATTCAGAAATATGAATTTCTGCCATACAATTTTCTGATTATTTCTGCTCACTATTGTGACAATGGTTGGGCCAAAGACCGAAAATATACTTGTGGCTCATTCAGATACTTTATTATCAAAATCTCAACTTCACAATTATTTAAAACAAGTACCTGAAGAAACATTTACATTTTCAAAGAGTATACTGTACAGTGGTCATGCTAATAAATACTGTTCTGCACCTCATACGGTGCAAGATCATCGGTTACGTTTCCAACACACAAAGGGCATCCTCCTGTTTTATTGGTTCGATGAGGTCCCCTCATCATACACATCAACTTGCAGCCTGCATCCTCACTTACACTCAACTCGCACATCCTCAACTACACTCAACTCACACATCCTC
>JAHWFP010098031.1:27276-50941 GCA_023313725.1 Lithobius niger | reverse complement strand
ATTGTGCAAGTGATGCCGCAAAGCACTTTCATGAGGAGCACTGGGCAGAAATCATGTGAGTGATTCCTCAAAGCACTTTCATGTGGATCACTGGGCAAAAACCGTGCAAGTGATGCCGCAAAGTACTTTCATGAGAAGCACTGGGTAAAAATCGTGCAAGTGATGCCGCAAAGCACTTTCATGAGGAGCACTTAGCAGTGCCCTGTAAATATAGAAATAAACTAATGTATTATGGCATTTCTAGCTCGGTCGTGTTATTGCTATCTTCAGAACTCGGTTACATGCCTAGTAATATTTTGAAAGAGATCTTGCTAAACAAAATGTTGCTAAATATCATAAGGTTCGTTAAAGGATGGGTGTTTCACGAATACAGTTCCCATTACGATTCGTGCAAGTAGTGCTGTTTAACTTAGACTTAATTCTGTTATGGTTTAAGATTCAAAAACGTTATTGCTACACTTAAGTGTCATCATGGAAATCGAAAATGTTGATGTCACTACAATACTTTATGGTGGTTTTTTTTCTCATTTGTGAAATTCTTTTACTTTTTTTGGGTGTGTTTATTTATTGTAGTTTTTCTAGATATAATATTGTCAAACAACAATCAAACAGTTATTAGCGTGAAAAGTGATTAGAGTTGCTTGCTATAATTATTGTAGTTCAAAAGGTGTGAAATTGAACCCTAAAGGTTCAGGAGTGACTAAAAAATGGAAAACGCGACATAAAAATCAGAATTACTGCAGTAATTTCTTGTTCTAAAGATGCGAAATTGAATCCTAAATATTATGGAGGAAAAGAAAAATGGTGAACGAGACGAAAGAACCGAATTACTGCAACGATTAGTGAAAAGGCGTGAAACTTAAAAAAAAAATGTCAAGGAGAAACAGAAAAATGTCAAAATATCGAAATTGCAACAATAAATTGTAGGTCAAAAGATGTGAATTTAAAATAATAATGAACGTGACATAACAGTTACTGCATTAATTGTCACCGACAAATCCAGATTGACCCGCTGAGCCAATTAGACCTACTGATTTTTACACTTTGTTTCTAAAATACTAAGCAGAAAGGTACAGCAAAACACTAAAGTGAAGATTGCATCACACATTTCTAGCTGCTGCTCTAAAAATTATAATTCAACTAGTAAACACACTCTGCAACGCTAACCTAAGCCAATAAGGTGATAGACGGTTTGAAGTTGTTCTCAGATGGCTTATTCACAAGGCCATGCGGAATTTATACTTGAAGATGTTAATAGTGGTTCAGAAGGACGACTCTAGGAGTGTAGGCCAGGTAGCACTATGATTGAGAGATGTTGCTGGCTAGGGACTAGCTGCCAGAGTGAGGAGCAACTGGCACTACAGTCCCTTTTATGCATAGGGTTGCTTCCAGAGTGGTTCATAGATGGAGCCACTACAAGGACCATGAGCCTCTAGCACTGAAAGCTCCCTCTTGTAGCGATGATATCACTAACTATCTGCTGAACCAGAATTAAACCAATGTTATATTATATATTAATATACATGATTTAATACAAGATACTAACTAATAATATGATAACAAGATATATTCAGTAGCTTTACATAATACGAGCTATAGCAACAGTAATAGGAACCAAAGCCCAAAGGCCAGTAGCCCCAGGTGAACCACTTAGGGCATTAGGTTAGGTTAAGCTACTATATGCTCTAAAAGTTGTAATTCAACTAGCAAAGAAACTCTCATTAAAAAAAAGTGTCAATTTAAATCTAATCCGGCAGTGATTCACGCCAACTGTTAGTTGCACGTGGTTGTGACTTTAAGTTTCATGTTAGGCCGACAGACGTAACGTATTTCAAATATACAAGTTACAACTTTTGAGATTAATTTCTAACTGAATGTTCTAATTTCCAATAGAATGATCTAATTCACTGCTCAAGGATCGCTTGAATATTGTGTGGTTGCGACGGTGTTTTAAATAATCAGCCAGTCCTACCGAGAGACATTAAAAAAATGTTATAGGGATGAGATTTGGTCAGAGAGTGAAAATGGGGTAGTAAGGTGAAATTAGGGCAGTGTGTGATATTTGTTCAGTGGGTAGAATGGGTCAGAGGATGACGTCACATCGATGGGTGAGATTGGGTCAAGTCCGGTTAGGGAGTGAAATTAGGTCATAAATCGCTGGAAATAATATTAAGGAAATTGGAAATTAGGCAATAGCAAAAATCATACACTAGAAATTACGTAGTTCGTCGGAGTGGCATGACCCGGATTCGAACCGACTACCCACTTCAAGTGATCTGGGGGCGAACTGGTAGCCGGTTCGAATCCGGGTCATGCCACTCCGACGAAACGTAAGTGTATAAAGGTGGCTTACTGAACTACATAATTTCTAGTGTATGATTTTCGCTATTGGCTAATTTCCAATTTTCCTTAATGAGCATCACAATAACATTACAATGTCTACATGTTCTGCTTGTTCCATTCATTTCAAATAAAAGTATGTATTTTCCTGCCATAAAAAATCCTGAAGGCCGTTCTTTCTAAATACACTCTGTGTCATTCGTTTGTGTAATCTGGCAACGCCTACAGTCACACGAAGCCCCCACGTATCGCTTTCGAAGCTCGGCTGCTTCGTTAGACCTAATCACGTAACATAGCAACAAATTCAGAGCGCCGTTGTGCAATTTACTACTGCACTCTAGTAATATTTGAGTTTTACACAATTTTGCAGTTTTATAAAAAGTTAAATTATGCACTATATTTACTAATTTATTATGACGGAATCAAAAAATATTTATTTACAGAAGTCATTAGATTTGCTTAGGTCTATTTCAAGGTCTTTGATTTTCAACCATTGTTGAGAGGTGTGCGCAGATAAGACATTCTTTGGAGATGGCGGATATCAATTTTATTCCCGGCGGCGGTGGTGCAAATCTGCGTGGCAATTATTAAAATTCTGTGTAATTTAGATGCGGAATAATGGAAAATAACGAGAAATTCTCTAACTAAATACCCCACGAATTACTGAAAAATTATCGAATTTATTTCACCACTCGTGTTTTGGCCCCACTTGTGCTATTTATTGGTAGATAACCTTTCTCGTGCCTCACACTCGTCAAATTAATGTCTGCCAAAATAGCACTCATAAATTTATAGGAGCCAAAGCACTCGTGATGAAAAAATGTCAATTTCCTTAGTTTTTGGGATATTACATATGATAAGCCCGCCCGGGGGGGGGGGGGCCCCGGGGGGGGGGGGAAACTAGGCCTTTAATATTACAAGGTATTTTCACATCACAAAGCACAACACTACGGAAAACGATCTGCAGAATTTGTAGAAAATTGTCATGCTTCAAGAAATATGGCTGCCATTTTCTACCATTTCTTTATCTATAAGCATATTGGATTGATCCCTGATTATGACGTCTTCATGTCTACCCCTGTCGACTGACGTGAGTTTACCAATTAAGTCCGTCTATTTGTCTTGGATGTATTTACCGGCTTTTCCTGCTTAAAGGGGCATTCCTTTCGATTTGAAGAAAAATTGACTTGGCCGCCCATTCCAATCAAACCGTGAGAGGTACAGGGATTGATCCAACATTGTAAAGACGTTATGAATTGGTACAGGAGCAACTCTATTTATTCGTCCCAATTAAAGAAAGACGTCCAACCTGAAAAACGTTGTTCTTCTTCTTTGCTCTACATCAAGATGAAAAAATTCTATCTTTAGGATTGGGGTGCATGACAAAGTGACGATTGTGGGTTTTATCGTCTTCAGAGACTGGTGAACACGATCTTGGCACGGCCTCTGATTTTATTTGTATTTCGGCGGGGTGGTAAGAAGCGGGGTGAGGATGAGCTGAGCCAGTCCGGCTCTGAAAGGTCGGTGGATAGATTTTTCCAAGCCCTACTCCTTCCTCCTCCACAAAATTCGCATTTAATTTGGTAGAATTTATCAGTTGAAAAGTCGTAAAGGATAAAAATGGAAGATTTCAGGTAAAGTGGAAAGGTACTGACGAGATGGTTCATGAGAAAACTAGTATGAATAAAAAAAAATTTGTAATCCTCTGTAGACTGGATGATGTTCATAATATCCTTTATCGTCTTTAATAAACCACCGTCATCAGTCCTTGGTTCGTTCTTATTTCGACCTTCGTTTCATTACCTCAAGGAGGTGGAATGCCTTCTATCGAAAGGATATCTTCCCCACCATCAGCTAAACAAGCTATTGACAGCCCTTTCCGCAACACAACTAGAAAAACGCACCACAATTCGAACAGAAATACGGATGCAAACCTATTTACGTTGCCTTTTGGACTTATATGTCAGACTGCCTGAGCGGGGAATCGAACCCACGAACTTTGAAATCAAAGGCCGAGGTCCTACCGCTGAGCCAGACTGACACGGCCGTATTGACACGGCCGAGTGGACAGTTCTTTCCTTTGTTAAATCTTTGTTTGAGTCAAAGAGCCAAATTTTGTAGCCGAATGGTATTATGGTTAATAGACGGCCTTACTGAACTATTTGTCAACATTTAAGACCGTCGTTGTAACGCCCCCCCCCCCCCCGATTACATGCCATCCTTAATAGTTCGATGCTAGATCATGTAGACAGTAGTACGTACCATTCATACCCATGGCTGCCAAAGTCAAGACATTTAATCCATAATTGTGCTAATGTTAACAAAAGAGGTGTTGTGAATTGTGCATCCTGCTTCAAATGCAGGTCCGTCTATGTGGGACAAACGTTTGTGGCTATCGGCACCCATAAAACCGCCTGGAGAAGAAATTCGTTCTGCTGATCATACTGACACAATCTATCTGCACTAAAATTGCACCACTCATACCTCTGATCTTTATAAGGCTACTGTTATAACCCTTGAACCAAATTATAAAATCATATTGAAACTGGAACCATCTACATCATTAAAGATGTATGATGTGCGTGCGTGCGTGTTTGTACCTCAACTCCTGTGGAACCAAAGCACCTTCAAAGATGGGAGTAGGACCAAATTAAAGATAATTAAATTACGCTTCGGTTAGGCATCTTTTCACTGTTGTAACTTGATACTGTGACTCTCAAAACCTATAAAATAAAAATTTTCCGCGAAAAAACCTATAAAATAACGTCAAAATATTTTGTCTCCCGTTATGATGTTTGTTCATGACGTCAGAGTTTGTTCACGCAAACCTCCTCGAGCGAAGCGAGACGACGCCAACGGAGCAAGGGAAGTGAGCGAAGTGGTTAGACTACATCATTAAAGAAGTGTGGGTGAGTAGCACCAAATGAACGAGAATTAAATTGCGTAACCGTTAGGCCTATTTTCATCGCTTTAACTTGATATTATGACCCTCAAATTCGCGAAAAAACCCTGAAAAAATAACGTGAAAGTTTTTTTAACTTCATGATGTTGGTTCATGGCGTCATAGTTTGTTCAAGCACGGGTTCAAATTCATAACAAACAAATGGAAAAGGATGGTATTCCATTACGGGCAAATTTTGTATTTCCCGACACTTATGAGATCGGCGCTGCTTTTTGACTAAATTTTGCGCGTTTTAAATGTTGAGTATGTGCTTTAACAACTACTTTTGGTTGGTCAGAATGTGCATTTTGCTTAAAAGTTTATTATTGTACCTGTCCTGATTATTTTTATCGAATTCTGGTATGTTTTAAGCTGTGTAGCGGAAAAGGCTGCTAAGGGTTTCAGCAAGAGATGATTAAAGAGCTGTTTTGCTAGTGTCTTGCTGGTGTTTGAATTATTACCCAAAAATTGAGGAATTTTTTTGCTGTTTTTTAACATCCTGTCGTTTACCTTCATATCTATTATTTTCATCCAAAACCAATTCCCCTCTCCCAAATGCAGCAATCATAAAAAAATTGTAGTTTCCTTTTTTACCGAGAACGACCAAAGGTCCGAAGGCCCTTTTACGTCTAAGGCCCGAGGAGGGCTGCTTCTTAACCCAGCCTTAAATCGAGCATTCTACTGGTCAATTAACAATGCTTTTGCGACGACTTGAATCTGATTCGCACAGCAAGCTCATCGCGAAACGCAACATGCATTTCCCACATTGTGTGCAGATGTTGCAAGTCAGTGTTTGTTACAGGTACACCCATAGATGTATTAATTGTTGCAAGTGGCCATTGGTATATATTCTTTTTTTTTTAACGATATACCCTCCATTAGTGGATTTGTGAATCTAAAAAATGTAAATGTGATCTTAAATCATCTAGTACTGTTATTGATGTCTCTTATTCAGCTTCTCTTGTTGGGGAGCGATATAGTAAAATGGGACAATACGTTGCAAATGCCACTTGCTCCCCAAAAGTGTTGTTTTCCATGTTGTCCACACAAATGCTGCTTCAAATTCTCCTCACCTCTTATAGGGAAATGGAAATTTTTGACTCTGTGCAGAGACACTATTAAATTACGTAGTGGCCTCAAAAACAAAACTTATGAGGAACGACTTCAATTTTCAGCTCTAGATTCCCTGGAATTATGTCGACTTAGTACAGACTTGCATTGGCCATTCTCACCTCCACACAAAATCTTTTTTTCTCTGCATTATTTCTGGAAGACAGGATCCGTGGTCATTTCTACAAGTTGACAATAAACAAAGCTGTGCCAGTCACACCTGGAATATACGCACAAATACCTCAAAGTATCCCTAGACACCATAGTCGAGAACATATTAAAAATAAATCTTTCGAACTTTTACATTAACAATACAACACTATCGAACTCTTAAAGAAAATACAGCATACACCTAAAACACCGTACAAAAATGTATATATACCTACAAATGTTGGTGTACACCATGTTTTGAACTTGTCTTGTTCCAGGACACTCTAAAATTAATCTTTTGAACTCTTACAGTAGCAATTTAATACTTTCAAACTCTTATGGTAACAACAAACACCTAAAAATAAACATATCCCTCAAAATATCTATATATACCCATGCTTTGAACTTACTCCGAGGACACTGAAATTTATCTTTCGAATTCTTACAGTAACATGTAATTCGTAAATAAATGTTTCCGGCCTGAGTTGAATTGTTTATATTGAGGATGTGGGGACAATCCTTGGCTAGTTCTCCAGGCCACACAATAGTAGTTAACATAACAAGGTATGGTATCGATGGCTGCTTTGCAAATGACATACCAACAAATTAGTCATAAACAAAATTTATCATTTCAGTTCATGCTGCAAATAAACCCCGACTCTTCCCACAAAATAATATCTTTGTTTGATTGGTGAAGCCAGTTTTTATGTTTAGTTTTGTATCGAGAACTGAGAAGTGCTTGGCCTCACAGTTGGGATGCGTAATGGACGATACTCAGTTCTAGTAATAACAGGAAGGGACCTGGTAATACCATGAGTCTATGAAAAGTTCCGTAGGAACGACATAGACTCATAGACTCATAGACTCATAGACTCATGGTAATACTCATTGGATCGGAAGAATTGATCGTGATGAATTGACATGCGATTAACTAGCACACGATAAATTTTACCCAGAATGAACTGTCTGTGCAGTGTGTTCACCAGTAATGAAATGTCTAAGATAAATTGTCTGGATAACCATATAACTAAGTCTGGCAAATAAATTTATTAAGCTAAGACCTACACAGATAGGTCATATATTAAGTGAACAACTGATTAGCTTTTTTCTGTGGATGGTCATCGATTTTTGGTTGGACATGCGAAATGTGAACACAGACTCAAATTAGATGTTAGCGTGCAGGACAATTCTCGTAATCGGTTGTGTCACGACTTCCAATTCAATTAATTTTCAATAGAGTTGCCATGGGTATATTTTATATATGCTACCCTAAATATTAAACCACACCACGACTACAACCACCTTTCTTTCTCCACAGCATTCAAGGCTAACGTGTGGTGAAAACAAGACTCGGTTTGATTTTTCTTATACAACATGGATAATGCATGGTTTGTACGATCAAAGGTTTACCCTTCTACCATTAAACGTCACATCGTAATTAGTTACGAAATCGGCACACCAGTCATTATTGTCGGCCAAATTTTTGGTCTTCTCTCTTGGGATTTCAGCCGCTTGATTCAAAATCAAACGCAAAAACTACTTTATACTAGGATTTTCTCTTGGATTTACAAAACTGTGTTAACATTTTGTCTTTTCTTAACTAGCGTGAAAACGCTGAACTTTACGGGAAGCGAGGACGTTACAGAAAATACCTTTGATTTCATTGTTCAAAATGCAATAAATATTTCCTGGTTTACATTCGGTGCCTCCATCTACTTATATTGCTACTTCTATGAAAAGCGATTTTGGAATGTCTTTGCACTGCTCAACACTGTTGAAGATTTGCTAGATGAACGGCTTTTCACACGAAGATTTCTTCTCAATTATCTTCTACCTCATTGTATTTTAAGTGTTTCAGCGTTAGCATTGTGGACTGTATTTGTGGTTCAAATAATGTCAGGAATGGAAATGTGGACAGCTACTTTGTACCAAATATTGTTTTATGGAAGCGAATTTCTCTCAGTTAGTTTATTCATCTATGCTGCGAATCTGTGTTCCGACTGTTTTACAAGATTAAGTTTACAACTCAACCAAATAATTACCTCTTCACCGGCATCAATTGACAAATCTCTACAAAATATACGGATTCGTTACAAGCAACTATATGAGCTCTCAGCAGCTATTCAAGACTCTTTTGCAACTTTCATCACTGCAAACATAGTTTTTCACAGCATTTACCTCTGTTTAAATATGTATAATTTGTATGTTTTGCTTGATGTTGAATCAAAATCTCTGCTTGTCATCATCGCTCGTATTACTTGTGTTATTATGGCAATAATGAGAAACTATGCACTTACTACAGCTGCTGAAGACATTGGTAACCAGGTAACGTAACCACTCCTTTTATCTATGATCTTTAAATTGCATATAATGATCCAAGGGAAATACACAGATGGAGATATAAGCCTACAATTGTACACACTTTCAAGATTCTGCTCACTGACAGTACACAACCATTGCATGTTCTAGTATAGTTCACCTTCACTAACTGTGTACTTCCAGTGCACAATTCGTGTGGTGGGTGAACTGGCATACAGTGAAGTTGTAATGCCGGTTGACAATGTCTTAAGAGTGGCGGGCTCAACATATTTCTGTCTCTGTCCTTTATACTACTAGGCCCAACAATAAAACCTAACATGACGAAATATCATTGTGGGCAAGGTTGGGAAAAGAGTGAAACCAAACAAGAAGCATTTAATTGCCTATATTTGTACGCATGCTTCATTGTTGCAAGTGGCAGTGTGTTTAACAGCCTATTAGCAGCATGTAAAAACTTCAAAATTGTAAGTGTGCACTTTTAAAAGTATATATTTATTTCAATGGTTACTTCTTTTAGAAAGACAAAAAAAAATAATTTTTTTGCATCCAAGAGAAGTAACCATTAAAGTAACCACACGACTGAGAATACGTTGGGTTAAAGTAACTATGGACATAACAGCATTTACAGTTACTTCCAGGGTTCCTTCTATGTTAAACTTACGATGTTCCTTAGAGGGTTCTGTCTGCAGTAACCGCTAAAATACCGTCCACAATTGCATGCAGTGTTTCTTCGATGGTAACTTACACTGTTCTATTTCGATTTACGTCCAACATTCTTTCTATGTTTACTGACAGCGTTCCTTTTATGTTTACTTCCATATTTACAGCCAGTGTTTCATCCTCAGTTACTTATGGTGATCCTTCCACATTTACTTCTTGCGTTCTTTCCACGTTTACTTCCAGTAATCCATTCATACTGCAGTATTTCTTCCACATTTACTCCTAGCATACCCCTCACAGTTACTCCCAAGGTATCCTCCATCAAAATTTTGCAAAAGTTTACAAACACACCTAATTACACTTCCTCTTTCACACGCATAATTTCACTTGCATACCACATTGTTTTGCCAATCTTGTTTATTTAATAATTCCACAAAATTTATTGTTTAGCTTCTAGTATTTTGAATCATTCGCCTGTTCAGTTTTTCCCTTCTTTCTTGCGATATTCTTTTCCTATTGTGATTAATTTAGTGGTTTCCTTTACAACAAACAGCTTGTAGCCTACCTCGTATGGCACGGAAATAAAATGTTGTTTTTTCCACTTTTCGGTGAGGTTAGAACGGCATTACAAGTCAATGCAAGTGTGGCTTAAAGTTCTTGTCCCGGGAGTGATAAACTTAAAATACTACATGTTTCAGGAATGCCATCTTTTCCAGTTTAAAACGTTCATTTGGGCTGGTTGTTAATCAGACAATAATCCGTTGATGGCCTTATAACAAGCTCAACTTGTTAACTTGTGTGTACCAACCTCATAATAATCATGGCAACTCCTAAATTTCAAACCGTTACCTTCACACGTCTAATTATGTCATTACTCGATTAATTAAAGGAAAGAGGAAAACGAACCAAACAGCAAAAATCATACACTAAAAATAATGTAGTACAGTAAGCCAGTTTTATGCACTTACGTTTCGTCGGGGTAACATACCCGGATTCGAAGCGGCTGTTATCGCTGTCGGCAGTAAGCACTCCACAGCTATCTTTGGTTAAGCGCTCGACCACCAACATGTCTCGAACAAGCTTTAACGGTATGTACACAGAGGTGCACCTAGCAACTTATAGTACGGGATAGAAGACCTTTGAGAACTTTTTTTTTTGATAAGTTGTAGTTCGTCCCTCCGACTGAGAACCGTTTTGCTAACTTAGACTTATTTTGGTTTGCCTTCTTATTTTCAATCCTGAGGCGTTTGTGTCTTATAAACCATAAGATGTTTTGGTTGGAGAGGAGGCAAATTTTTGTGTTCATATAAGCTTTTCGTGTCTTCACAATACGTGAGGTCATCTTAAGACCTTTCTCTTAATTACGTAGTAAGTAATAAATAATTAATGGAAAATTATAGACCTCTAAACGGATGGGGCAGTTGCCCTATCCGCCCCAGTCCACTCCGTATATCCGCCACTGTACGTACGTTTATAATTAATGTTCGTGTAAGACAAACCATACCTAAAGTAACCCATCAAGTGTTTGCCATAAAAAGTTGTGATATAACAGAGCCAAAATGGTTGCCCCCAAGCTCTTGGTCCGAACAGAGAGCACTTTAACTAAACTGACAGCTATACTAATATTAATAATAATTTAACTACCACTCTTTATACTTTTTTTGTAATTTAAAGTAATCAATTATTATCGCCCCACGTACTTGCCGCACTAGCTGCGGGTATACTCACAGAATAATATACAATAAAAAAAAAGACAGCACCGAGCCAAATGCTAAAATGTAGGGGCCGCTTCCCCCCCCCCCCTCCCCCAAGCAGCAGAAATAGCAACTCGTCACAAATTTCTTTAAGTAGGAATGCTTCTTTAATAGAAGTTATTTTAGAGTCAATACTGTTTAGACGCATAACTTCTTTTCGTGAAATAAGAATTTCTATTGTGCTGAAAATTAGGATCTCAGAAAGAAAAAAAAAAGCTGCGGAAAAAAATGTAGAAAAAAAATGCACGAATGCAAAATCCACAGAAATGTACATATACTGGTGAAACTCGTTACCCTGTCTGGTGAAATTCGAGCCAAGATTACTAAACTAATCTCTAACGAAAAGAATATAAAAAAATCAATGAAACAATTCGGCTTTTTTCCCGCGGAATTTTTTTACCCACACGAACTAAATTACCTTACCAATATCGGTCTTACATACTGTACAACTCTTTCCGAGCTGCTGTAACTACGTTTAACTACTTAGGTTAGCCTCATTTTGTTTTAAATTGTTTGATCGTGATTTATGAGGAGCTTTCATTGCCTTTACTTCGCACGAAAGACAAAACTGCGAAAATTTAATTTTGGTCGAGAGGAGTTAAATTTGTAGGCTATGCCAGAGAAAATCGAGTGGAAAAGGACTCTGTTTATTAGCTTACTAATTTAATTAAATGTGATATTGCGTGGTGATGGGGAACGGGGAGGTGAAGAGACTGAAAAAAAAAAAAAAACGTTTTCGATATTTGGTCGAAAAAGTTGCTCTCTCTCACACAAATTATGTACGGTACTCCTTGAATAAAACCGTTAGGCTTTCATTCTTTACAGTTCTCTTCCACACTGTCTTGAAATCCCAGCTAAAATACATACATGCCCTCCATCTGTGTTTTAACATTAGCCAAAAATGAACATCATCTTACCTGTTGTTGTGAGTTGTAGGCTAGAAGCGTTCCTGATGTTGGCCTCGGCGTTAAATCGAAACATTTCTTAAGACGATCTTCCCTGCATTTTGCCAATTCTACCAATCCTTTTGGCCGTTTATTTTAGACACAGTTTGGATAGACAGGACGGTTAAGAGTTAAGAGTAACTCAGACGTAAAATTCGAAGTAACACATCATTCTGAAGAGAAATATCACTTGGTACCAATAACTAGCGTAACAAACCCTAATGTTACGTTCAAATGTTACATCTTAGATCTCTGTTACTTCTAAAATAGCTCCGCAGAGGTAAATTTGCAAGTAATCCTTCAAAGTACCCTTTTAATACGTAAAATTGGAAGTAACGTTAAAATGTAGACAGAAAATCAGTACTAAACGTAACCACAGAAAAAAAAATGTAAGGAACAACCAAAGCAAGTTAGTAAGCAGTGCAAAAGATTATTTAGACGTAAGTTTAGAAGTAACCCTTGGTTTAAAATGAAATCAACCTGATGTCGAGAGTTTATACGTAACAAACACTGAAGTTCTACCCAAATGTTACATTTAGGAGACGTAACATTAGTTTACATTTTATTGTTACTTCTAAACGCGTCTTTAGACGCAAATTTGCAAGTAACACTTCTAAGAGTATAGGTGCAATGCATCACAGTGTTTAACAATGTAGGGGGGGGGGTATTTAACCATGTAGAATTCACTGCCATAAGTGTATAGATCAAGCAATTGTAATTACTGATGAGGAGGAACCACAAGTATATGTATAGCCCCGGCTATATAATGATTCTAAGTAAGGCTGCACCGATACCGAGCTACCGAGCCGAATTTCGCCGAGCAGAGCATGATCGGAAATCTCGGTAAACCGATCAATTATTTCCATGTAACCGAGCAGAGCAGCGCGGCGGCTCGCGGCGTCTAGTCTTGGGGGGGGGGGAGATGAGGCATTAGTGCCAACCTCAGTCACAGTCTAGTCTTGGTGCATGATCCTGTGACCTCT
The DNA here is from genome assembly GCA_023313725.1 of Lithobius niger. NCBI lineage: Eukaryota > Metazoa > Arthropoda > Chilopoda > Lithobiomorpha > Lithobiidae > Lithobius > Lithobius niger. The sequence continues at coordinate 37,740 of JAHWFP010098031.1, read as the reverse complement.
GGACCTTGAACGCGAGCTTCATTTTGACGGATTTCAGTCGATGATTATGATCTGTGCATGGTTCCTGCTGCACGAAGATTAAGGACTACCTTAGAATTCAATACCTTAACTAAATTTTCAGGTAATTCGCGCAGATTAACTACTTTTTTTTATTCTTTTTCGGACATTCCTTTTATATTACGCTTGGTAAGCGCATCAGTGCATTATATCGGAAGACTCATTTTTAGGCATAACGTGCACATGGTTGCTGGTTTAGTACCACTGGAAGTATTGTTACACCATTACGCTCATCTCTGAAACCTGAAAAAAGTTCAACAGCACTAATTTAATTGTTTTGAATGGTCAATTGTTAAAACTTTTGTTACCTTAAGAGTAACTTACCTCATTATGATTGATGGCGTATTGATTTATCTGGTATGGCCAATTAAGCCTGCATTAAACAACCATTATCATAACAAAACAAGTAATTTTATTAAACTACTGGTTTTGTTATGATAATGGTTGTTAGTGCAGGTTTAATTGGCCATACCAGAAAATCAATACATCATCAATTACGTGTGTGAAACTAATAGCAGCGTATGGTTGCAGCTACGCCAGGCTGTTTTAGTGAAAAGAATTGTTCTATCTAGAAGCCTGCTAGGCATTTATCGAATGCTGATTGCAGGGATGCTGCCGGTGCGAAAAATGTGAAAATTTCCCTGTGGTAAAACAAAATGGGAAAATGTAAAAAACACGAGTATTGTGTGAAAAATAAGGCAAAACGCGCTATCGAAGTAAAACACAATCAAGTATCCGTCTTCATTTTGAGTCCGGAATTACGTAGGCATGCCTGTTGTTATAACACGGAAAAAATTGATTGGATTATCACTGGAATTGCTTCGAATTCCAAAGCTTTCGCTCTCTTGAGTAAGATTACACAGAAATTACAATGGTTATTGGAAAAGGAAAAAAAATGTATGAAAGAATTGTGAAACTGGTGTGATATATGAAAACGAAGAAATAGTGACACAAAAATAAAAAGTAGGGATGTCAAAAAAAATTAAAAGCAGGTATGTCAGAAAAATGCTCGGCGTACCAGGCATTTTTTGAGCGCTCGGCTCGGGATGGGCTCAACAGGAAAAAAATGTGTTCAGTACAGCCTTAATTCTAAGGGATAAAACAACTCTAAGAGAGTTTATAGGATTTACAAAGGAAAATTTTCAATCCTCTAATTTACTGCTTCGCTCTCCACAGGAAGATTTAGTCAGTAAGGAAATTGTCTATTGAAACCATCATAACGAGATAGAAGAATGCGTGAGGGAGTTAAAACATTGTGGTTTCATGGTCGATATCAAACATTTTGCAAGGTGCTGATGCTACATAGATTGCCTCCAAAATGGGATGTTGCACCAAATGGACTCGCATAGCTGGCGTAGAAAAACAACAACAAAAGCCAAAAATTAACTATTGAGAAACGAGGGAAAATGCAGAACAATAAATTTCAAGCTCAGCTTTAGCATCAGTCATTCCAAACTCTATTGCTAAAAGTGAAAGCTTGTAATAGATGTGGCGGCGGTTCCAGGCGGTCCCCACCCCCACAAAAGCAATGTGGCACGCAATCTAATGTAAACAACGTTTGTTGCATGTGCATATTGCAGTATAAGGTTAAAGTTTTGTGTGTGCCACTTCTTTTATCTCACGAAAATAATTACAGTTTCATTAGAAGCAAACTTGGAAGATCTGCATTCAGATGGAGAAACAACAGAGAAAGGAAGGAGAAACCAAAGAGGAGAATTGATTGCTAAAGTGACAGCAGAAATGAGTGCCCTGATGGCATCACTCTGCCATTGGGCCATAATGGCGCTCTGAGCAAAGTCACGGGGAAAGAAATTTAAAAAATGTATATTCGTGACAATGGCACTCTGAGCAAAGTCACAGGGAAATAAATTTATAAATATATATTCGTGACAATGGTGCTCTGAGTAAAGTCACAGGGAAATAAATTTAAAAATATATATTCATGACAATGGCGCTCTGAGTAAAGTCACAGGGGAGTAGTATTGTATCACCGAAATTTTATTTAGTATAGGGGTCAGTTAGAGTGTCTAGTACTAACAATGCTACACTTCGGTGTACATACCTGTCTTGTAACTGATTCAATGTTATTTGAGATTTCAGTCTGTAACAGTTCCAATGCAATTCGAGTTTGAAGATTTCAAAATTTTCCCGTAACAGATTTCAATGCTGAGGGGAGCCTAGCATGACATTGTTGTGTGCAGATTAGTATTGAGCTAACGCTCGGCAATGTTGCGTGCGTCGTAACAGATTTCAATGCTGAGCGAGGTAACATGACGAGTTGTGCGCACGATAGTATTGCGCGTGTAGGCTAGTGTTCTGCACGCGCGGCTAGTTGAGTGTGTTGGAGGAGGGGGAAAGAGAGGCATGGAGCGAGCGCTTGACTATAGTTTTAAAGATATTTTGTTGCGTTCAACTGCTGTCAAACAAAATTGTCTATAAGGAAAGACAATTTGTTGATAACTATAACGTTTTTTAATATAGATTCTATTATTAAAAATGAATCAGAGACGAGTCAAATGACTCAAAAATATATATTACGAGTAAAAACTAACTTACAGTCTAACTCAAAAATATATATTACGAGTAAAAACTAACTTACAGGCTAACTTTAAATTATGGAAGAGAGAAAATGGAAGAATTTTAATAAACAAAAGATAAAGGTAGGACTTTTTTAACAACGAAGCTAAAGGGTAGTTAAAAATAAAAAAAAGAGACGATGGGGCAGATAGCCTAAGTCCTTCAAATTGCGTTTAGATTCATTAAAGCTATATCGTTGGGCCCGTCACGATGAATGTTGTTTAAAGGATTGTTTTTCAATTCTTTAAAAATACCTTCGGCAATGGCATTGCAATGCTCAGTATCATGATGATTCCACCCGCGAATATGATGTAGCAACCCAATTTCACATTCTAGGCTGTGAAGATAAGTATGTTGCATTAATAACATACTGATGAACCAGGCACGGCGAATTCGTACGGTACCTAGTATTAGTTCTTGTAGCCTAGTTTCCGTCATCCCATTCGGAAAGACGGGATTTTTAAAAACTTCCTCCGTTCTCACTGATGGAAGTACGTTTCTAATAGGTCTTTCCGCTGCTGGGACATCGCCATTTTCATTCAGGTTGTCTGGCGGAGGGTAGCAACCAACAATCTCGTAGTATTGTTCAAACAACTGTTGTTGACGTTGAGCTCCGAGCGCTGAGCGCAATTGTAGAGCGAGATGTTGTTTGAGCCATTTCCGCTTCTTAGTTTTGACAATCGACTGCCATTTGTTTCTCTTACCTTTATGAGAATGCTTCTTCCATTTTCGCGATGTAATAATCCCAGTACTAGTGCTGGGTACGGCTTCAGCTTGTGCCGAAATCGATGGGTTAGGGCTACTTTTTGTCAAATCCGGGGTGGGTAGGCCTACTTCCGTACCAGTTTGTGATACATCATTCGAATCTACTTCCCCATTGGACTCGTTGCTCTCTTCCGACGAAATCGATGGGCCAAGGCTGACTATATCGTCAATTTCCGAAGTTGTATCTGACTCACCCCTTCCTCTCGACGACGGGCTAAGGCTGGCAACGCTAGCAATTTGGTCGTTTCCAGAATCCGACTCCACGTCCGAACCGAGCTCGCTTGGTGACACAGGGCTGTAATCCATGCCGTTTAGTTGAAAATAAACGGACTGAATAGGTTTCTTCCACTGGGAACGTAGGCTAAATAATAATAAAAAAACAAAAAGAACATTCATAGGGATACGGCTCTTTCTAGCCTTAAGGCTACGAGCGGCTTCCTTTTTACTTGTCATAATTTACCTAGAAAAGTATGCGAATGGGCGAGTGTATTATTTTTTGCTCATTAGTTTTGTGTGTGTGTGGGTAACATTTTTTCCCCCTTACCCCATGAGCGAAGTAAAGTTAGTTTTTTAGGTCCGTCGTATTACGTGCTTAGCATTTTCTCATCCTACAAACTTTCCTTTTTTTCCACCATCGCACGCTGTCATGATTTATGAAGCCCTCACCTCCCAGGTTTTAAATACATCCGCGAAAATATTCCTACCCAAAATATTAGCGTAGATGGAGGGGGGGGGGGGAAGAACGGAGGCTTATTAAAATTCACTATCGTCCCAGGCTACACATCCATAAATGGTCACGAATTTGGTTTCAACGATTTCATTGGCTAGCTCATAGTATATTGCTTACATAAAAAATAAATACCCTAGCTTAAGTACGCACCAAGCCTTCAGGGTCATGCTTATTAAAATTCACTGTCCTGAGGGCTGTACATTCCTAAATGATCACGAACTATGTTTCAGTCGCTTTCATTGGCTAACTTCATAATATATTGTTGTTATAAAAAATAAATTGTCTGTAGAAAATCTTACAAAAAATAAATAAGGGACAGCAAGTTCTTTAATATTCACCTTTCCTCCCGTATGTGGATAATTACGAGTTGCTTTCCCACGCATCCAGCTGAATTATTATGCATACCGATCATAAAAAAATAAAACATGCATTTGTGCTTTAGGCAGTTGGCTCGCCGTAAAAGGCGTGGGAAAGTGTATAAAAACACATACTGCTCTGCTGTTACTTTATTAATTTTTATTTTATTTTTAAGTTGTTTGACATGTTTTAAACCCTTCACCTGAAAACGGTTCCGACCTTGGAACCGAAACGTCGTGATTTCGTTGATTCACCAGCACTTGATGGCTACTCTGTATGTGTTTTTAATTACTAAAGTGCTTTTTAACTTTCTGCTTTTTGGAAAGTGTATTTTACATCTGATTGGTCAGTTGCATAAATTCCTACGTACGGGCCAACAGTATAAATATCGGCCCAATCTTCGTACGGCCAACCATTTTCGCCCAGGACACGGACTCAACCTTTTCAACTAAAATGTAAGTAATAGATATATCTTAGTTTTTTTTTATTTACAAAAAAAGTTTAATATTTTTTTATTTAGGCCTAGTGGGTTAGTGCTACATTTTAAAATAAGTACGTGTGTTTTTTCTTTTTACTTAGAAAATATAAATCCCACTCAAAATAGGGCAGACGCAGAACAACTGTATCCCACTCAAAAAATGGCAGACGTAGAACAAGTAGTTGAAAAGCAACAACAAGCTATCTTTTTAGGGGTGATACCTATATACAGGCCTCCTCGTTCATGGGGAAATGTTACATACACATACGAAAAATGGTCATCCCAGCCAGAGCTCTTTGGCCATCCCGTAACGGAGTAACGCTCGACGTAGAGGCGTGGCAGGATTATATTCGAGTAAAAGATGCACTCAACGAAATATTTTTAAGTAGAGAGAACGATGCTGCTTTTACACGTACATGGCCGCTCGGAAAAAGGGTTAAACTTATTCTGAACAGGCATTCAAATTTCTACAAAACAACAGTACTTTTCCTCAAAGACGACGGAAAAAATATAGTTCTGGACCAAAAACAGTTTGGCGGCCTCTTAAGTTATCAACATTGTATTACAGAGAGGGTCAATGAAATTGTTGTTGAATTAGAGGGTTCGCAAGTTTAAAAAATGTATTTATTTTTCTCTCTCTCTCTCTCTCTCACTCTCTTCCACAGTTGTGATGGATTACTACGTCGACACGTTTCCACTTTCTGGGTTGAACACACTACGTGTAAAGCCTTCCGTAACTGGCATTCAAATTATTATTGGTCGTCCGTCCAAAAGCGTGACCATTACTCAACAGGAATGGATAGCAATTATAAATAAAATATACAGGCGTGAAGCTGGTCAACAGTTAGATCTGAAGGTTGGCGAGTTGCATTGTAAATTGGCTGCTGAAAATGTCATTTCCCTGAAAGCTAGAAGTTGCAGTGTCGTAGTTAACGAATTGGATTTTTTGCATCTTAAATACTTGATGCCACTCGTGAGCGAGACAATTGCTACGCTACACCGGAAAATAATGAACACTCTTAGTGGGGTTAATGAGCGTGCTTTGCAGTCAGCCCATGCCCAACCTTCCACCAGTCCGCCTGCAGCTCGCAAGCGGAAAGACGCCTTTAAATCAAAACCAGCGAAAAAAATGTGTAAGTCGGCGGCAGAATGCCCTCCAGCCAGCCCATCTCAAGCGAGCGATATCGTTGAAATTATTGAACTACAATAGCGGAAGAAAATAAAGAAGAATGTAGAAAATGTCTTCAAGAAGTAGCACATTCTACGTCCGATACTATCACAGATTTTCGCAAGGATTGTCCAGGTTGTGAAAAAAATTTCCTTTCGCAAAAATCTCACGCTTGCATTTTAGAGCCAACAGCGTTTAAATGCAAACAACTATAATTTTTCTCTTCATTTTCCACCCAGTCTGTCCTCCAGCGTCGCTAACGCAAAGCCAGTGGAGAGGGGGAGAGGGGGGTTGGGAGAGAGGAGAATGACAGCCCTCACCCACCTTGCAGCTTCGAGCCAGAACAGACGATTAATAACGAAGCATTTAGCATTACTAAATGTCGCGGTAAAAGGAATAAAAAATTCAAAACAACGGCAATAGTATACGAGGTCAAACTTAAACCGGTAACTCCTCAGTATTTATCTGACAACAGACTAGACCCGTTGCAGTACATTGATAATTTATTCGAGCAAATTTTCAACCGAGTCCTATCTACTGTCCATTCTCACGATTTGGTAGGAGTGACAATTTGCGGGGATGGATTAGAACACTGCTTGTTTCTTCCTTTTATTAAAAGGCAAAACTTCCTAGTTGAGAATTTGTTAGCTTTATTTCTAAAACTGAACCAGTCAGCAAAAAGTTTAGACATTTTTTCAAAATGGGAGGTTAAAATAACAGTTATCGATACAGCAGACGGTTCTGGCACGTTTCCCAAGAAAAAACAGGCACGCACGAACGTCTCCCTTTGGTTGGAATCGGGTTCCCACTCTTCCATCATTTATATCAAGAATGATGGAGACAATCTCTGCCTATCTCGCAGTTTGGCGGTCTGTATGGCTCACTGAGATGATCGACCTTTATACAAGAAACAGCGAAACTCCTCCCAACTCCAAAAGCAACTTGGGATGCAACTTCACGAAGCCGCGTCAGTAGCGCTTCGCCCTGACGGGTACAGTTTAGTAGATTTGAATGAATTTCAAAACTATTTGTCAACTCTCGGTTTTCAGATCGTGGTATTCGAAAGGGTAGGAACCAAGTGCCAAATTGTATACGAAGGGTCACCGGGTCGGAAAAGAATATATTTGTTTCTACACAGCTCTCAGTATGTCGGAGTCCTTAAACCTAGGTTCTTGTTCGGTAGTCGTTTCTTTTGTCACGTATGCATGCGTCCTTACAGTCACAAAAACCGCCACAGTTGTAAACGATTTAAGTGCTTCAGTTGTCACAGTTCCAAATACCGGTGCTTCCTCAAACAGTGGATCCAATGTCCTATTTGCAACCGACTTTTTCGCAATAGCGACTGTTTCAACAGACATTTTTCCATCCAGCCACCCTTTAAAAACGCATCCGTTTGTAGATCTCAAGGCGTCCGAAACACATCCCATCACTGCGGAAAAAGACGGTGCAAAGTTTGCAAGCAATGGGTTCTGCCTGAACATCGTTGTTATATTCAACCACTACCCATGCCGAGAAGAAGGGTAAAACCAGCTCGATTTATAGCTTACGATTTTGAAACGATGCAAAATAAAAGGGTGCTTGACCACCACAACAAAGAATTTTTCCTCCATGAAGTAAATCTCGCAGTTGCCAACGTAGCCTGCGAAGCGTGTTTTACTTCCGACAGTTGTACGTTATGTGGTGAAAAAGTCGTCGTTTTCGCCAATGGCGATACCACTTTGGACGAATTCTGCGAGTGGTTGTTTACAACGCACGGTAATGATGCGGACGCATGCGCAGTCGCGCATGCAGCTTCGGGATTTGATTTAATATTAATCGTGCGCTGGGCGCTAGATCGTGGTATTAAGCCGTCTTCAATTATTCACAATGGTAATAAAATCCTCCCGGCAAAGGTGAAAGGGCTACGTTTTATTGACTCCTACAGATTCATGCCACTAAGCCTAGCTAAATTGCCAGCTAGTTTGGGTTTGGACGCCTCGGTACGAAAAGGAGTATTCCACATTTCTACAACCGGCCTAGCAACTACAACTACGTAGGACCCATTCCGGACTTGGAATTTTACGATGTAGACAGTCTCTCACCTGCAGGTAGGAAAGATCTAATACAATGGCATTCTGAACAGAGAGACAGCGGTGTTGTTTTCGATTTCAAGAAAGAACTAATTGCTTATTGTAGCAACGATGTTGCCGTTTTGATGGACTGTTGCGTTAAATTCAGGGAGTTGATACACGATATATGTTCATTTTTGGAACCGTTACATACCTGCATATCTCTCCCTCAGCTGGCCATGATGTTGTTCAGAACGTTATACTTGCGCAAAAATACCATCGCCTGCATCGGGTCCCACGGCCAGCACCCTGCCAGGCAGTACTCGAGAGAAGGCATAATATGGCTCAGTTGGGAAGCTACTCAGCGCGGTATTTTTATTCACGCTGCGAACGGCGGTGAAGTCAAACTCGGAAATGGGAAATGGTCGGTGGACGGTTTCAGCTCGCCCGAGAACACTGTCTTCGAGTACCAAGGCTGCATGAGCACAGGTTGTCCTACATGTGTGCTGAACCGACTGCAGAAATTACCGTTTAGCCAGCTTTCTGCTCAAGATGCGTAAGAAAAAAGCATCATCCGTCGCAAAGCACTGGAAGAAATATTACACATGAAATATGTCTGCAAATGGGCGTGCGAATTTCACGAAGATGTGAAAAAAAATCCCCAATTAGAAGCGTTCGTGAAGTCTTTCCCGGCACTCCCCACTGTCCTACAACCTTGTGAGGCATACTGCGGTGGACGGGTCTCCACTTTTAAACACTTGCATTCCGTACGGCCGAACGAGCGAATTGTTGCCCAGGAGGTTACCAGTCTTTATCCGGCCTGTATGCTTTTTGAACGTTTTCCTACGGGTCTATATCAAATCATTACAGAGTTTGGAGGTAGTACTAACATCGAGGCCTACTTCGGACTCATTAGAGCCGTTGTATTAGCTCCTCGTCGACTTTTCATTCCGTCTCTTCCTCTCAAACACAAGAAGAAACTCTTCTTTCCCCTATGTAGAAGTTGTTTGGACACCCCCCCCCCTCCACCACCACACTACGTATGCAAACATAACGACGTGCAGAGAGCGTTCGAAGGCACTTTTGTCAGCCCCGAGTTGCAGCAAGCGGTGAAAGACGGTTATCAGATTGTACGCTTGTTGTATGTGTATCACTTTCCACAGAGCGAGCAGTACGATTTGAATAACATCTCTGTAATGTGTGGTGCAGTGGCAACCCGGACCGCTGCACTGCGACTGAGGATGGCGCTAATGACCAAGTTGTCGACGCGCCATTAGGCCTCAATCCCCCCCCCCCAGTACGATTTCGAACACAATGCTGGCGGGGTGTTTACTGGCTACATTCAAACATTTTATGCTCAAAAGCTGGAATGCGAAGGGTACCCCGAAGATTGTATCACGGAAGCTGAGAAAAAAAAGCTATATCGATCGTGTGTATCAAAATGAGAAGATTGTCTTGAACCCCGAACATATTAGGGTTAATCCTGGCGGCAGGCTCATCGCTAAGGCGCTCTTAAATAGTTTGTCAGGCAAGGTAGCGCAAAGAGAAGACCAAATATCGACAAAATACTTCGAGGAGCCGAGGGAGTTTTTCAAATTTGTACTGAATGCAACAGAAAGGATTACTGATGTAGACTTTGAAGGCGATTTAGCGCTAGTTAGGTACAGACCCGATACAAATTTGAGTGAAGGGAATGTGGCAGTAAACGTAGTTGTTTCTGCATTTATCACATGTTATGGACGTTTACGTTTACTCAAGATATTAAGGGAGTACGAACCCGGACGTCAGCTATACTGCGATACAGACAGCGTAATGGCCGTACATGTAAGTGCCTTACCACCACCGCAGAACGACCTACGTCTAGGCAGTCTAACCAACGACTTGGCATCATTCGGTCCCAACGCTTATATCACCGATTTTTGTAGCAACGGTGCCAAAAATTACGGTTATCTCGTTCATACCGAAGAGGGTACGAAACAAGTTATTAAAATCCGGGGGTTCACGTTGAGCTTCCGCAATGGACAGATACTAGACTTTGAGCTACTCTCCAGAATGGTTCGCGATTTGGAGAAGGGCCAGAATGTTGCCATAACGGAGCCTCATAAGATTGTGAGAAGAAACAATCATATACTTACTACGGCACAAACCAAATATTACAAGGCTGTTGTTACGAAACGTTTTATGGTCAAAGAAAATTTCATCTCGTTCCCTTGGGGGTACTAAACCACATCGATGCTACTTCGTTTCTTTCACCTCTCTCTCTCTCTTTTTACTCCCCCCCCCC
>JAHWFP010098031.1:0-27176 GCA_023313725.1 Lithobius niger | reverse complement strand
AACGTGGCTCGGCTAGATTTTCTGTATCTATTTTTTCTCTTATTATCTATTATCATTCTCTTTTTTCTTTTTAAAATATTTTTTTTTCATTAACATTCTAGATCATTTCATTTTATTTCACATTTTTTTTTGCTTTCTAATTTTCGTCCCAACTGTCTTCACCAAAGTAGAAGTCGTCTTCTACTTCAATCCCTATAAAAGAAAATATTACATCTTTTATGAATACTCATGCACCTTATTACTGTTCTTGGGGATAAATATTATTTTTTGCATATTCTCTACCTGTTGACGAAGGGGGGGGAGGAGGAGGTAGAGTTGTTGCTTCGGTCGATGAGATGGATGTTGGTGATGAAGGAGGAGATGGTAGAAGTGGGGAAGAAATGCGTCGAGTAGGGGTGGGTAGGTGGACGACTGCTGACGTAGTTGTTGCTACTGCTATTGTCGTTGTTGTTGTTGTTGTTGTTGTTGTTGTTGCTGTTGCTGCTGTTGTTACTATTGACGTTGTAGCGTGAAGGAAGGGAAACGTTGGTGGTGGTGAAGTGGGCAAAAGGGTGGTTGAAGGCGGAATGGTGGAAGGCTTAGCAGTAGTAGTAGTCCTCGCTGACGTTCGTGGAAGAAGAATGACAGTAGATCTTGTTGATGATTGGAGAGAAGGAGAAGTAATGGTAGTAGAGGTTGTTATTGTGGATGGAGGGGAGGGGGGCGCTTCGTAGAAAGTTGACATACTCGAGGTCGTCCCTGTCGTGAGTTGGAGGGACGGCAAGTCGATCCCCTCCATCCACAATGTAGCGTTCCTCACCGTTGCTGTTGGAAGGGGTGAGGGAGGGGGGTGGTCAATAGAAAACGAGAGGTCCCAGTAAAATTATAACTGCTAAACATATCATCAGTATGACAACAATTATCCTCCACATTGGCGTCATCCCAATCAAAATTTTAAAAAGAAAGTGAAGAGAGGTGCGGGGGAACAACTGGACGGTCAGGCAGCAGTGAGGAGTAACCGGTATGAAGTTTTTTCTCTCGACCCATATTTTGTTTACATTAAAAGGACCAGTCGAATTTCAAGCAGTTCCACCAATAGGCGAGTTAGTTTCGAATGACTCCCAAAGGTATTAAAAAGACTCCCAACTTAGACAAATACGCCTACAAACATTACAAGTTTGCCTCCGTCTCGTTGGGAAGCCGGACCCGCGTCATCTCTTACGGCGAGCTGGATGGTTCGGCCTGGGAGGATGCTGTGATTCGGCCCAGCGAAGTATTTTCGTGCAACCAATATTTCCATTTTCCCACAAACTGTTCGTTCATTGGTCGTGGGGAGTCAGCCGTCGATGTTGTATTCGCACCCACTAATGATACCGTCAAAAACCCGAACCCCGGACCTTTAGGTTTTGCTCAGGAAGAAGAAGAAGAATGTATTCTTTCTTAAAAACTTTTTTTGTTTGTTTGTTTTTATCTGTTTTTCTCTTCCTCCCCTCCCCCCCCCCCAGCTTAAGATGATGACAACTTCCAGTTCCGACATCTTTTATAAAATGTCAGTGACGGTCGAGTTCAAACACATCCGCTATTTGGAAGATGCCGATCTCACCCTGGTGAAAAGAGCGGTCAACAAACAGCAGGTTCGTCGCTTGATAGGCCTGTTGGACGATGAAACCGTCTTCTCGAGCCCTAACACTGTCAACGTGGGCCCTCACCACTAACCAATCCCGTACTTGGCTGCCAGCTACGGGGATGGCGGAACCACTGGAGAAAACTTGCTGCCCATGACACCCCTGCTACAAAACGTGAGAGATTACGTGGGCAAACTGACTTTATACTATTTCAATCACGTGAAGGTGGAAAAATACCTCACGGGTTTCGACTACAAGCCGTGGTTTAGCTTTAATTTTACCGAGGGGCTCGATCTGGACGCTCCGGTCGTCGTCTTGTGTTTGGGCCGTAGGACCATCATCATGAAACACAACGGCACCGCTCCTACCAGACCTAGTTTCACCGCAGCTATGGAAGCGGGTTTCTTACTGAACATGCAACATCGTACTATTACGCATTACAAGTTCACTTTTCCTCGTAGACCACTCTGCAAAGACGAGTCTTACATTCTGACTTTTACTAAAAGAATAGTCCCCGACGAAGACGCACGTTCGCCTTCCCCCCATTAATTTTTTGCTTTTTTCATTTTTTTATTTCTAGAATACTTTTTTCTGAGGGAACTTTTTTCTGAGGGCCGATCGTCAGTCACTCGTCCTTCTCCCTCCGACATGACAACTGTTAACGTTAGCGTAGACCGCTTCAATTAACATACTTACGTCAAGCTGTGTAGACATTTTATTTTCGCCCTCTTTTTGATTTTGAATTTCGTAGCCGTACTGCTCAACAGACCCCTTCCTCCTCCTCCTTCCTCCTCCTCCTCCTCCGCAACGAGTCACAACTGGGCCGAGATTTGTTTGGGCGCCGTGCCGGTCAACAATGGAACGAGTGGGGATGATGTCGTGCTAGCTTCCCTGCACAGGCACGAGCTCTATCCCTTTCTAAAAAAAAATAGTCCAAAGTCTACCCCACATTTTATTACCATTTGCGATCCCTCTCGCGACCACTGCCTGTCTTATTCCGCCAGGGAATGGTGTCTCTTGCTCTTGAAACTCGGCGATTACGAGATCGCTCGATGAGTCCGTGGGAAATCATCTACCGTATCTCTCCCATCGTAGAAGCCACTCTGGAATACTTTTATTTCTATTACTTTAACAATCCTTACCTACAACGACGCGCCGGTCGAAGAGCATCGCCAGAGCGCGCGCGCGGCAGCCCCCCCCCCCCCAGGGAGATGGGGGTGGGGGAGACGTTAAAAGTATACGGGGGTGGGTAAGGTAGCTCATTCGGGCCGAGGCCCTCAATCCATTCTCTCAATACTCCCTTCACTCTCTCTCTCTCTCACACTCACACTCTTACTCTCACTCTGTCCTCCTATCGCAATGGCCTTCGTCGTAGAAGGTTTTCGACACTTTAGAACGCCGTTCAACGCTATCGTTTCCGGCCCCACTTCTTCGGGCAAAACGAGCTGGACTCTGAAACTCATCGACCATTTGGACGAGATGACGGATACCAAAATCGAGCAAATCCATTGGTGTAACAACAATTACCAGTCGTGGATGGAGAAGTACAGGGACAAGATTCGATTTCACAAGGGACTTCCCATGCCACCCGAACGTTACGACGCCTCGGTACAGAAATTGCTAGTGCTAGACGACCAGATGCAGACTCGGGTTGCGACATGTCCGACTGGTTCACTCGTTTCGGACATCACAACAAGTTCAGCATCTGTTACTTGACGCAGAATCTGTACTGTCAGAGCAGGAACCAGCGGACGATAGCTCTCAACAGCCAGTATTACGTCCTGTTGCGCAACCTCAGAGACAAACGCCAGATAACCACTTTCGCTTCGCAAGTCTACCCCGGCAAGACCAAACGATTTATGGAGGCCTACGAGAACGCCATTGGTCTAAAGGATTTCGGATACCTGTTGGTGGACCTGCACTCCAAGTCCCACGACACCGCGAGACTCAGGACGAGTATATTTCCCGACGAAGCACCCTGCATCGTTTATTCCCTCTGAGGACGCGAGATGGAAAGGGTACGCAAGCACAGCGCTCTGCTACAGACGTTGTGCAAGATCAACAAACGACAGCGAGCGGCTTTACTGAAAAACGCCGACAAGTCTCAAATCGACTGCCTGTCCGAAATTGCCTTGAACCTCCTCAACAATCGACTCCCCGTCAGTACAACAGCCAGGACCAAGTTGAAAAGATACAAGAAACAGATCAGACTCATTGGCTCCAAGAAAGTATCGTTTAAAGCTAGAAAGAGGGCTCTGGTACAGTCGGGAGGGTTCATCCAATTCCTCGTCCCAGCGGCATTATCCCTCTTGGGGGGATTGTTCAACAAGTCCTAAGAGGAGGAGGAGGAAGAAAAGAAAAATGAGCCTGCTACGGAGGATGGTGCTCCTGCCTGAAGACGAATATAAAATGAGTCGCCCGCCGATGGAGAACGCCACACTGGCGTTGGCCGCTCAGCCTCACGGGTTTCAGTACCAGCCCGAAGGAGCTCTCTATGGCAAACTGGTCGCCATACAAACTCAGATCGACGCCATCCTGAAAAATGACAGTCTTCCCCTCGACTACAAGGCGAAGTTCATAGGACAATTGCAGCAAGAGAAGGACGCTTTCGTGCAACAGTTTAGGATCAAGTCGGCCGTCACGGCGGCGGCGGTAGCCACCACCACCACTACTACCCCTACAGCAGCCGCAACCACCGCTTCGACCACCGCCTTGCTCAGTGGGACGTCTGGTAGCCACTCTCCTCCTATTCTGTCACCGTCCGTGCTCTCTCCCGTAACACCGGTCAAGAAGGAAGAGAAGAAAAAAAGGACACCCATCTATTCCACACCCGTACTACGCAGGAGTACCAGGGCCAAACATCCCCAAGACTGGAAGCTATAGAGCAATACCTGAACAAGATCTACTACGACGATCTGGGCGAAGCCACCAGTTATGGCACGGCGTCCAAACTGCTGGCGCCATTAAGCCTCATCCCCCCCCCCCCCAGAGCCAAGAAGGACGGAAAGAAATATGATCTCGATCGCATCGAGGAGTGGTTGGAGCGTCAGGATGCTCACACCATCCACAAAGCGGCCAGGTACAGATTCCCCAGGAACAAAATCATTACGGGAGGAGTGGGTAGTCACATGGAATGCGACCTCAGTGACATGATCAGCCTGAAACGTTACAACGAACCGTACAGGTACATTCTCACCTGCATGGACGGGTTCAGTCGCAAGGTCTGGCTGGAAATGTTGAAGACAAAGTCGGCGGGCGAAATGGTCGGTGCTTTCGAGAAGATGTTTGAGCGCATGCCTTTTACCCCTAGTTTTCTCACTTCGGACAAGGGCGTCGAATTTCGAGCACGAGGGGTCCAGGATCTCTTCGAGGACCTCGGTATCGAGTTCTACACCACCGAGAACGAAGACGTCAAGTCGTCGAAGATTGAGCGTTTTCAGCGCGTTTTGAAGAGTCTCTTACACAAACACTTTACCGCCAAGGGGACCCTGGAGTACGTGCCAGTGATTCAAAAGATCGTGGACACCTACAACAAGAGCGTGCACTCCAGAACGAAAATGGCCCCCAACGACATCACTCACAAAAACCACAAGCGGTTGTGGCGCAAGATCTACGGCGGCGACTTGAAGAAGTTGGGCCGTGCCATGGCTAGGAAGGCCGTCGTCAAGAAAAACGTCCCTCTGGCCGTGGGAGACCAAGTCAGAATATCCATCGCGAAGGGCAAGTTCGACAAAGCTTACCGAGGCATGTGGTCCCGAGAGATATTTTTCGTAACCCACGTCCTGGTACCCAAAGGAGGATTGGGGCAGGTTACGGCGAGACTGAAAGACTACAAGGGGGAAATCATCAAAGGACGATTCTACCTCCACGAGCTTCAGAAAGTGGTTAAAAACGAAGGCGTGGACTACCATCGGGTAGACAAGGTCCTGAAAACGAGGGGGAAAGGACGCAAGAAACAGTACTACGTTCAATTCGAGGGTTACGACGCCTCCCACAACCGTTGGATCCCCGCCAGAGATTTGAAGAAGTTGTAAGATGGAGGGAGATTCTTTCTACATGACTCTGCCGGCGAATGCCAGTCTGGACCTGTTTCCCAATAACGCCCTGAACGACTACACCACCAAACTGGCTCAGAGAGTGAGCCTGACGGGTGACTGGGACGTGGGCCTCGCCGAGGTGCAATTTACTAGGAACTGGAGCAACGTGATGGATTCGATCGAACTGAAATTCCAGCTAGGGACGCGCACCTACGTCAAGTTTCCCAGGTTCGATATCGACGCCTTCGCGGAAACCGAAGCGGCGGCGGCCGCCGACGTTAACGAGATCGCGAAATTGGAGGTTGGGGATAGGAGGTTGCCGCAGGACGTCAATATCGTGGGGGTAGGCCTGATGAATTACAAGATGCAAAATGTTATAAAGTTTCTCAACTATTGGGTAGTCAAGACGCTCGCGCAGCCGGTCATCCAGTTCCGATACGACGAGAGCACTCGTCTCGTCACCATCGTCAACAAACTCCATACGGGGGCCAGACTGTGCCTCTCTTACAACCTGTCCGTGTTTCTAGGCTGGGAGAGAAAAGACAACGTGTTCAAAGAGAGTTATTACGACATCCTCATGGGAGACCATCCTAAGAAGGGGGGAAGGCCCGTGCCCATAGAGTTTATCAACAATCAATTCAACGATGGGAGTTGGTGGTTGTCCTACATTTCTCATCTCTCGACCGTGACCGCCTATCTACCCAAAGGGTATTACAGTAGAGGAGAGGAGCTCGTGGCCAAACTGAACCAACTTATGCGAGATAGGATAGATGTCGAACAGTACCCTCATTTTGATTACATCCCGGGAACGAACGTGGCTACCGTCATCATGCCCATCCAAGTGTTGTCCCCCGACAAGAATAACACTTCCGTAGAAATAATGGGTCTCTTGATCGACGAAAAACTGACCAAGATCCTCGGTTTTCCTCCAGACGGCCCCGACAAATTTATTACATCTTTCAAAGTGGGTAGGGCTGGACTCGGTTTGAAAGAAGTTCTGAATAGTATTTTTGTATACAGCGATATCGTGAACGAGACCGTAGTGGGAGATGTTCTGGCTCCTCTGCTTCGAGTAATTAGAATAGATGGGGGGAATAAAACGTACGAGATTTTCACCAAACATTACTACCGACCTCTCGCTAGGCGCGATTTCGAAACGGTAAGAGTGTATTTAATGACGGATCTGGGAGAAAAAGTGCCATTTAGGTCGGGGGAGGTTAGCATAACGTTACACTTTAGAAGACGTCCCTGATCTCCATGCCTTGTAAAAAGAGGAGAGGAGTTAAGAGGAGGGTTAAAAGGAGAACGAGGACTAAGAGGCAGCGGGGTGGGTTTTTCGTAAGCGGGATCAAGTCCCATCTCAAAAAACATTACCCAACAGCTAAAAAGAAACCTTTCAACTTGCTTTTGCCTATTTCATGAGTCGTCGTTAGGTTCCGACCATCATTTATTCCCAGAAGGGATTGGACGTGAAGCAAAAATGCGGACCCCCTACGTAGGATTAGACCCTCGGGTATGCGTCGGGCACTATTGTTCGAGAAACCAGATAGGTGGGGCTCCTTACTTTTCTGGTGGTCGCATACAGCGTGGATCGGGTTTCGGGGATTTCCTGGGTGGAGTGTTCAGGTCGGCCCTCCCTTTTATTAAAAACACTCTTTTCGGAGTAGGAAGGTACGCGTTGAGAAGTGGTTCCAAACTTTTGGACGATGTTCAGGGGGGGACCTCCTTTAAGGAAGCTGCCAGAAACAGGTGGAACGCGGCTAAAAGAGACGCCTGGACAGTCTGGACAGCCTGGACAGTCTGGAACAGGTCGAAAGGGGCGGAAGAAGTGTTGCCGTCGAAAGAAAGGTCAGTCAGGAGGGAAACGCCGTCGCGGTTTGGTTGCCCTAGTACGACGTCGCAAAGCCCCTTCACGCCGTCGTCTTCCGAGAAGTAAGGCGGACTTTTTCGACTAGATAAAGACCCTTCACCTCGAAAAGGTTTCATTCAGAGGTTGCCATGTTGATGAAGCCGGACAGAGATTCGGTGCCCTGCACCAAAGAAGAATTGGAAGTTTTCTCCGTGCCCCCGGTGCAGGTTACCGTGAACGACGATACCTTGGTGGCCTACCATCCTCTAGCCACTCTAATCGACGGTACCCCCATCGAGTTCGTAGTGCCCGGTGCCGCCGATTGCCTGCTGGACCTGAGCCAGTCTTATCTCCACATCCGATGTAAGGTTGTCAAGGGGACATCGACGGCATTGACCACTGCTACAGCCGTAGCACCCGTGAATCTACTCCTACACTCTCTATTTTCCCAGTGCGACTGCGAAGTGAGCGGCAAACAAATATCCAATTCCGACAACGGGTACGCCTACCGTAGTTACCTCGAGACTCTGTTGAGCTACGGTGGCGATGCCGAAAACAGTCATCTTTCGACGCAGTAGTGGAAAAAGGACACCCCTTTAATGAGGCCGACATCTCGGACGCTGGGAAGAACTTCGGTTTCAAATACCGCAATGGTCGAGTCAAAACTAGCAAGGTGGTCGATCTCTACGGCAGACCCCATTGCGACCTCTTCCAACAGGACTGACTGCTACTCAGCAACGTCGATCTGAGGTTGAAACTCACCAGAAGCAAGGATGCCTTCTGCCTGATGAGTACGGAGGTTGGGGCCGACTAACGTGTCAACCATCACGAGTGCCGTCCTCTACGTTCGACGGGTCGTACCATCGCCCTCGGTACTCATCGGCTTCGCGGAGGCCCTCAAGACCAATACCGCCAAGTACCCCATCCGTCGAGTGGAGGTCAAGACTTTCACCATTCCCGCCGGATCGAGACAAGGCAACTCGACAGTGTCGTGCTCGGAAACCTGCCCTCGTTCTGCCTGCTGGGTTTTGTCTCGAACAATGCTTTCAACGGGGCTTACGGCGCAAACCCGTTTAATTTCCATCACTATAACGTCAACTACCTCGCCTTGCAAGTGGATGGAAGAACGATTCTGACCATTCCCTACAAACCCGATTATACCGACGACTTGTACGTGAGAAACTATTATTCCCTCTTCCAGGCACTCGACAAACTCACTTCCGACTTGGCACCCCGTCTCCCATACGTCGACTATCCTCTGGGCAACTGTTTGTATGCCTTTGACTTGACCTCCGACAAAAGCCACGGCCAGTGCCACTAAAACCTTATAAAGCAGGGAGCTCTCAGAGTCGACGTGACGTTCAAGCAAGCACTCGTCGAAACCGTCAATCTGGTGATGTACATGGTTTATCAAACTGTTCTCGAGATTAATCAGTCCAAGAACGTGCTGTACGAACACTGAGAGAAAAACCATGCAGACTCACGAACTGAGAAGTGCGGCCAGACGTTACAGCAAACTCGGACCACATTTCGGCGGTGTGTACGCTTCCGACCAGCTGCCCGAGACACCTACCCGAGAAGCTTACATCATCAATCTGGACCCTGCGACGAAACCTGGCAGTCACTGGGTCGCCGCCTATTTCGACAGAAGGACAGCGAGCGTGGACTATTTCGACAGTTACGGATTAAAACCACGAAACATTCATATTTTGCGTTTTCTCAAGAAAAACTCTATGTTCAAACGTTACAACCTCACGAGCATGCAGGGGCCTTGCAGCGTCCTATGCGGACAGTATTGTCTCTACTTTCTGTACCATAAAGCGAACGGACTGTCCATGAGTCGCTTTCTAGATAAGTTTAATCGCATGACGAAAGACGCTAATGACCGACGAGTCGTTAGATTCGTAAAGAAACATTTCAAATTGAACACGGCTGAGCCTTTCGTCGACACCAACTGCCAACAAACGTGTAAAGCCTTACTCGCTGGGAGAAGAGAGAGAGAGAGGTGTTAGTCGGGGAAGTCTCTTTTTTTTACCATTCCCTCTTATTTAACATTATATAATCGTAATCTAGTTTCTGGAGCATTACTCCAGCTTTTGTGACGGGTAAAGCCTAATATTATATAACACCTATTCAGTTCTGGAGCCTAACCTCTAGCTTTTGTGACAAGTTTTTTTTAGTTATTGTGTAACGGGTTTAGTTCTGGAGCCTCACTCCAGCTTTTGTACCCATAATATTATGTAATGACTTATAGTTCTGGAGCCTCACTCCAGCTTTTGTACCCATAATATTGTGTAATGGCTTATAGTTCTGGAGCCTCACTCCAGCTTTTTGTCCTAGTTCTGGGGCCTTACTCCAGCTGCATGTTTTTTGTTGGAGGTTATAAAACTCCAACATCACTCAGTTCGTAATAAAATATGAAAAAAAAAAAACAAAGGGCCACGTAAGGACACTGTCATCTTCCTCAATCCTACACGGCCCTCTCGTAGGAAGAGCGGAGAAAAGTGTGGTTCGACTAGGAGCCTGGGAACTCTGAGCTAACGTCCTTTTCACGCGCGCGCGCGCTCGCATTGAAAGGGTTATCTCCAAAAGAGGTTTCCCTACTCTGTAGGTTTAGCAAACAAGGGGACAAAAAAGTACAGATGAAGACTAGCCAATATATACAATATTGTAATAATAAAAAAACAAGATATAACTATTGACCAAATGAACCACCAAAAACTTTCTCTTTCAGAATGAAGACAGAACTATCGTCAATAAAATAAGGTTTTTTCTCTTTCAGCCTGTAAACAATCACCGAGGTTTTCTCTTTCAGAAAAGAACATAGAAGAGCACGCAAACGATGGACAACTCCCGTAGGCTTCCCATACTAACATGTACATAACACAACATACTAAAAACTTCTAGCATTGGACCTTCCAGCTTTGCACTCCCATGCTATCTCACACACAACAACTCCATACTCGCATACTAATCTGTACACAATAATCTTCTAGCATTGGGCCGTCCCATGCTAGCGTACACACAACAACTCCATACTCCAATACTAATCTGCACACAACAACGTCATGCTAGGCTCCCCTCAGCATTGAAATCTGTTACGAGAAAATTTTGAAATCTTCAAACTCGAATTGCATTGGAACTGTTACAGACTGAAATCTCAAATAACATTGAATCAGTTACAAGACAGGTATGTACACCGAAGTGTAGCATTGTTAGTACTAGACACTCTAAATAAAATTTCGGTGATACAATACTACTGAGGGGAATAAAATTAAAAATATATATTCGTGACAATGGCGCTCTGAGCAAAGTCACAGGGAAATAAATTAAAAAATATATATTTGTGGTCAATTGTGCTGCCACAAATAGTGTCAATTACTCAAAATGGCTGATAAGCCCTAGAACGTTAAATCCCCTCCTAATGTTAGATGCTAGCAGAGATAGCAACCTAACTCCTCATTCGAAAGGAAGTGTCATAATTAAAAGTGATTACGTTTAAGACTCCTCCTAAAAGGCATGTTGCACGACCCTAATGGCAAATAAATGTATTCGTAGTGAGCGCCACAATTGCAAACAGTTGTCACGTTGCATTTTATGAGAATGTACGTGTAATTTACTGAGGCTTAGAAGTTACAGCACAAGAAGATTTGAAAAATGGGTAACATGACGTAACGCCCAGGAAATCAGTTAATGTAAGAGATGATAGAGAATTAGGAAGACTCAAATTTAAAAATTATAAGAATGATTATTGAGTGACTTTAGCAATGGTTGCACAAAAAAAGGGAAAGAAGGACAAAAAATAATCAACTATGGTGCCAAAGATTTATGAAAGGTGAACAAAGAAGCGTTGAGAGATATAGAATTGCCAAATACCAGTAAAAGTGTAATTCAATAGCATGATTACCTAGAAGCGAATTTAAAACATACGCCATTTCACCAATTAAAGAAGAAAGACTAAAACAAAGATTACCTCCTATATGCAGCGAAGTTTTGGGGCCAATTTCAGTGGCGATAAGGTTTTTTTTTTAATGTATTGAATGCAACGGACGAGTGCAAAGGGTGTATTTACTGAAAAAACAAGTCTGGAGTGGCTTGGTATGTTAAAAATTTCTAGTAATGGCCGAAAGTTAGGAGCGCAGCTAAGGAAATTTTAAACTGTACAATGGAAAAGAATTTTGGGAACGCTTACATAAACTCTTTTTTCACTGAAAAGAGGTAAAACATGTAACTACATGATTTTATGGTCCCGAAAGCAACTGACTCTATGGTCCTGAGAGCAACGTGAGCAACTTGAGCACATGAACAGGACCTTAATGTTGCTAGTAAGGGCAGTATTAATTTTAGAGAATTTACTGCTAAAATTGTGGGGTGAATTGACACTAATGGCAGCTAGGCATGAAATAGGCACACACATAAAAATAATGAAAGTATGACAGCACTATTGATTAAAAAGATAGTATAAGCCAACCGTTAACCATCTGAGAGCGATTAGGTGTATACATGCTCAGAATACAAATAAGGTACAAGCTACAGGATTAAATACGCCTTTGTGGATTATTACCCTGATTCGAGGTGCTACAGGTTATGGAACTTATGTAATGGTGGAGTGATTGTCACAAGAAGCATAGTTTTCCCAGAGCAAGAATTCAATCTAAGCATAATTAATCCACAAAAATTCTGGATTTGTTATTCACGGATAAAAGTTGGAGAAAGTTCATACGTGTGTCAACAGCAACTAAGTATGTGAAGATAAAAGTGCAAAAGCATTCCAGTGGGAGCTGCTAATAAAAGAAAATAAAAATGAAGAGCTCGTCATGCGGTACCGGAAATGCAAGATCTGGTATCTCTCTATCATTCTATCTGGATATACCAGGACTCGAAGAAAAAGCCACAACCGAACTAGAAATAAGATCATGTGTTGAAAGGGAACCCTAAAAACTATATGTTACCAAAAACGACATGGCGGCCAGGTACGTCTTTCGTGGCCAAGAATTTCAATAACAAGAAATTTCAGCAACAAAAAATTGGAGACCGAATAAGCAATGTTATTGGCCCCATAGAAAAGAGTCTCTAGAAGTATGTCAAGAGGTCAAGACAACAGGCTGATAATTTCGGGGAGAACAGAGAGAAGATACTACGTTTACAGACATAAAAGGCTATTTTGAAACTAGCGGCTCCTGTAAGAAAACTGTAAAAGTTTTGTATGGCAAGACATAACTGATTTTAAAAGACAAACGTTTTGTTAACATATGCAGTGATAACTATGCAGATAGAGCTTTGGTAGTAATGGATTCCACTCCGTCTTTTCCAAAAATATACAGTGACACTGTCAGTTTTCAGGACAGTGACAAGCAGCTAGAAGCTATAAAGGCTTGAATTTAGAAGGCATATGGCAATTCAGACTAGATTATTGGGAGTGTTGAGAAAGATTTAAAACAACCATCTTTAACATTCAAATCATCTGAATCAAACAGCCCCTCTAACAAGTCAGGGAGTTATATGAACGGAATTGGATAAAACAACATTCACCTAACAATGGTTCCTTGTACTCCAACAATAGCTCCTCGCTGTACAAATTTGTTAGAAAATGGCGTTTGACAACTATGTGGTAAACTATTGCTTTATTGACCTCGAGCCATTCAGTTAGACAGCCACAGTCTTATCACATTGTTGCTGAATGCCATCATCTAACTGATAGTAATTTGACTGCTATTAAATTGACACTTGGTATTTTTGTGAACATGCTGAATGCTGTGATGCTTTTCTACGTACACTTAACAACAATAGGCTCATTGCCTGGTGCCAATTGCCGTAATTAAAACACTGGATTTATTGCTACTACTTGCAACAATCAAAGTAGGGACAAATAATTTTCACTTCGATTACCACATGTCTGAAGCTAATTCTCTTCCAGGCATTGAGGCTGTAAAAGATTTGGGAGTATGGATCGCAAATGATCTGTCTTTCAGCACTCACTGCAATAAAGTTGTAAAGGCAGCCCGACAACGTGCTGCTATTATACGAAAATTTTTCCGTTAAGAGGATCCTAAGACCTTGGCTTGGGCTTTTAAAGTTTATGTGAGAGCTATACTCGAATACGCAAGTCCGGTTTGGTCACCCCATTTACTTAAAGACATTGACCTTGTTGAGTCGGTCCAACGCAAGTACACTAAGACTTTAAGAGGTTTATCCAATTTAACACATATCGATCGACTAAATACCGTGGGGTTCGAATCTCTTGAATTAAAAAGACTAAGGGCAGACTTGAGTCTGACTTATTTACTTTTACGTGGTCACTTGGGTGGATTATAGCCATTTTTTCGAGCTCCGTTTTAGTGATAGGAAGAGGGGACATTCCTGGAAACTGGTGGCAGCTCGTTTCAGGAGAAATACTATGAAATTTTTCTTTAGCAATAGAGTTGTAACTTGTTGGAACAAATTGCCTGCAATGGTAGTTGAAGCTCAAATCTTGTCCTGTTTTAAAAGTCGTTTAAATGTGTCTGTCTAAAAAATTATCTTAACAGAGATTTTAGTTAAAATGGAATTCTCCAATTTTTATTTGAAATTGCATATGACGAAACATAATTTTGTGAATAATTTTTAAATGTTTTCGACTGGCATTAGTGGCATGTCCTCCTTGTTCAATTTTGCTGTATGCACAAACCTAAAGTTCTTTTTATTTTTATTCTTAAATTTTTTATAATAATTATCTACACAATCGCTTATACAGTTGTACATTTTTTAATGAAATCATCTTAATGTTGAAAATATAGTTCAGGAAATTTTTTTTATTGACCAGGCTAGGTATTAGCGGACACCAGTTAACCTTTTCAATCATTGCAGGAAATTTTATTATTGTTGTTATTATAATTTTTATTATCTTTTTTAAGATTGACAATTGGTTTTGGCCAAGCTTTAAACTACGATGCATTATTTTATTATTTTTTAAGAAACATTGACATCATAGCTGGCTCCCCACCCCTCCAACCCCACCACTTGTCCCTCACGTTTGGGCGATGCCATCGGGGATCATTGTGTTCCTGGTAGGTCTACCTTGGTGGTAAGGCATTCGTGACCCCAACCCAATACCATCAACCCATCCTCCTCCTTCTGCAGCCGAGCTGTCGTTTTCGTTTTAGACTTTTATACTGTTTTTTTTTTGTGTGTGTTGTTGTTGTAATCTATACTTTTTTATTTTAGTTTTAACATCGGATGGCAGTCAGTGACCACAAGGTCCTGGTCATTCCGGGTGCGTTTGCAACAAACCTATATTATGATTATTATTATTATTATCAACTACGGGTGCAAGTAACACTTATTTAATTAAATTTTAATCGGGCTATAAGGCCCGAATCCATGCACTCTTTCGTATACTACTTAAAACTAACCAATATACAAACTACACAACATATCTGTTTAACCAGTAGATACAATAAACCTGTACAACAAGCCCACAACAGTGGTGAGGAAGACGCGGCATTTGCAACTCCGAGAGTTGCAGCAGTAGGCCGGATGAAAATTAATTCAATTCAGGCCCCGGCCCAAAGCCATACGCCTAGCTACAGACAATATTGTAAGCCTACTTAATGCATCAAGGCAAGTTGAGGAGGTGGTATTGCTATATTCGAGGAACGTTAACAAAGCCATGTCCTCCAAGTCATTGTTACAAACAATGGTAATAATTGTTACACGACTTATAACATGGAAGCTCCACTTCGGAATCACTCGAGAAAAAAACATAAGTGGTGGCTGCGTAAAAGACAGCAACTTTAATAAAAAAAAGAGGATCTTCATTACTATAATTTGCTTTTATTGTGTTAAGGTAGGCTTTTCTTTATGTTTTGTCAAGTTACCAGATTGTTGTTGTCATCATAAGTTAGGTTAGGGTAAATGCTTAGAACTGTTTAGGATGTTGTAGGCAGCAATAATGATGTAAGTTACTATTGTTTGCTTCTTATTTAGTTTGTTTAACAAAACAAAAAGTTTACTTTGCTATAAACCAGGCAAATGACAGTAACTGGGGAAGCATTTTTTTTGTAGTTTTCGTTTTATTTATTTATTTCTTCAATATATCTTTAATCTTCTAACAGCAATATAATCTTCTAACAGCGATATCGTTCTAATCAAATTCGCTGATGATGTTAAACAATTTGGTAGTGGATGACTCGACTCACAACAGTTTGCAAATCGAACTTAATAACCTGCAATCCTGGTCCAATGACTGGCAACTCCCTTTGGCAGAACGTAAATCTGAAATTATTCAATATGACAAGAATAACTTTTCTTTTAATTACTTTCTATCTGGAGGAGAAAGTTTGCCTGTCACTGCCACCACTTATGTTTTTTTCTCGAGTGATTCCGAAGTGGAGCTTCCATGTTATAAGTCGTGTAACAATTATTACCGTTGTTTGTAACAATGACTTGGAGGACATGGCTTTGTTAACGTTCCTCGAATATAGCAATACCACCTCCTCAACTTGCCTTGATGCATTAAGTAGGCTTACAATATTGTCTGTAGCTAGGCGTATGGCTTTGGGCCGGGGCCTGAATTGAATTAATTTTCATCCGGCCTACTGCTGCAACTCTTGGAGTTGCAAATGCCGCGTCTTTCTCACCACTGTTGTGGGCTTGTTGTACAGGTTTATTGTATCTACTGGTTAAACAGATATGTTGTGTAGTTTGTATATTGGTTAGTTTTAAGTAGTATACGAAAGAGTGCATGGATTCGGGCCTTATAGCCCGATTAAAATTTAATTAAATAAGTGTTACTTGCACCCGTAGTTGATAATAATAATAATAATCATAATATAGGTTTGTTGCAAACGCACCCGGAATGACCAGGACCTGGTGGTTACTGACTGCCATCCGATGTTAAAACTGCCATCCGACGGTGGTCACTGACTGCCATCCGATGCCTGTCACTGCAGTCATCAAAGATCTAGGTATTTGGATGACAAATGACCTGTGCTTTACCACGCATTGTAATAAAATCGTTAAAACTGCAAAACAGCGTGCAGCTATTATAAAAAGGTACTTTTGCTCTGGTGACCCAACTACTCTTGTTTGGGCTTTCAAAGTCTTTGTGAGACCGTTGCTTGAATATGCGAGCTCTGTTTGGTCTCCTTATTTATTAAGAGATATTGACCATGTTGAATCAATTCAACGTAGTTTTACAAAAAATCTGAAAGGTTTTAGGGACGTAACTTATGGTAATCACCTTAGGATTCTGGGTATCGAATCACTCGAACTTAGAAGGGGGGGGATTGAGGCTTAATGGCGCGTCGACAACTTGGTCATTAGCGCCAACCTCAGTCACAGTGCAGTGGTCCGGGTTGCCACTGCACCACACATTACAGAGATGTTATTCAAACCCCTAATCTAAATCTTGTCATACATCTGTACCTCCTGCAAAAATTGAAAAACACCGGACAGGAGGACAGACTTAGAAGGGTGAGAGCAGATCTATCTCTTACTTATCTTCTATTACGTGTTAATTTAAAGGTGGACTCGTCACTCTTTTTTGAAGTGCGCCCTGGAAATTGTACCAGAGGCCATCCTTGAAAGCTTGTAGCTCAGCAATCTCGTACAAATACTAGAAAATTCTATTTTTGCAATCGCGTGGTTAATTGTTGGAATAGTCCGCCATCATCAGTGGTCGAGTCAAACAGCCTCGCCGTTTTCAAAACTTGCTTGAAGACCACTTGCCTGGATAGATTTTTGCATAGGAATATTATTAAAACCTTTAATTTGTTGATAAGATTTACGGCTCACTTGCCGGCTATCACTGGGGATTGATAAATTATAAGTCATCGCTCCGCCTAGGATTTGACGCTTATTATTTTTTTTTCAAGTTTCTCCCAACCTCCGTTGTATACTTTTTGGAAATGTATTTCGTTTTTTATTAATATTTTGTAATTTTGCGTTTACTTTTTAGGATTGTATTTCTTGTCTCCCTTAGTTACTTTTTTTGTAATTTTGTGTTTACTTTTTAGGATTGTATTTCTTGTCTCTCTTAGTTACTTTTTTTTTGTTATTTTGGATGGGTGTAAGAGGCTTGCCCTTCCCAGCTCCCTTTTGCCCATTGTGCAAATAAAATTCATCTTATCTTATCTTATACTTTTCCGAAAAAAGGAAATTATCCGAAGCACCCTTTGTTTCTAGCCCAAGCACTGTACTATAAAACGTACACTACCAAACCATAGGTGCAAAAATGACGGTTAACTAAATCAAGAAAAGCAGGTTTCCTCCATAAATGTTGGGCACAAAAGTGATTTTACTGGATTATAACTGGCATTCATGTTGAACAATGAGTAATTGTCAGGAAAAAACTTGTTAAAGTAAATCCCAATAATCTTTGAAAGGGGAGGGTGAGAAAAAAGTGTCCATTGATATAAGGCTCTGTAATGAATTATACATTTGAAATTGTATACTATGAGTCTTTTTCACTGGAAGTATACACTTATATACACTGAGAATTTATACACTTACACACTTACAGTACTAAGCGTACAGTTATACCCTGGGAAATCTATACACTGGGGAATAATACGCTGGGTATAAAGAATTACCCACAGGGATTTACTTACTGGTAAACAGTAAGTAAATCCGGATTCTGAACTAACTTTTTTCCGTTAGCCACTTACGACTCTGTCCGGCTTCCTAATCAGTGAGTCAAACCGGCGATCTTTTATTGGTAAGTCAAGGCTCCAAGGAAGACAATTTTCGTAAAAGATCATAGGTTGCTTTATGTTATTCATTTTAGAGAAGACGTTATTTTTTCATTTTAAAATTTTTTTATGCTTTTGTTTATGCCACAAATTAACAAAGCAGATTTAAAAAAAAAAGGCTTGTTGGCAAAAAAAAGCAAAATAGTCGTAACAATTTCCGAGCATTGAAAACTGTAAACGACAAACAAAACAAAATAAATAGGAGGGAAGCAATTCAAGTATTAATCTAAGCAGCATAAAGAAGCAATTTGTGTTTATCTAATGACCAGTTAGCCATGGTACACACGTTTATACCTTATAGTTTATATTTCAGGCTAGAATGGGATTAATTTGCTTACACGAGTTTAACCCCCAATTGATGACACCGAGCGAAAACTTACAGGTAAGACCATTTCTCATTCTTGTCACAAAGTCGTCCACCTTGCACAAAACAAATTTTTAGTTGTTTTCGAGCATACTTGGTGAAAGGAGAGAGGAAACTCGGTTAAACACTTCTACAATAACAAGGTAACTGTAAACGTGCACCACAACAAAGCCTACAGTCTTTCCCAGAGTTTGATACAGTCCAAACGTATGCTAGCGAATACAGGTCAACACGAAAGTATGGGAACCTAACAGTAATAAAAGTGAAAACCTGATGTATGTGAAACAAGCAACCTACCACTTCATTCTGAGACAGGACTACTGATGTAAATGTAAACAAGATGGCCTTTTTAATCAAGTTTTCTCATGATGAAGGATAAATCCCTGCTAATACCCTTAAAACAAACTTCACATTGTGCGTTATTTTTTTTTTGCTGTTGGTTCTGTGTAAACTGAGTTGAAATGCTTAAAAAAAGTTCCTGTCTGCAATTTTTTAAACAAGAAACTTGGCCCCTGGTGCACGATTTTGGCTCCCTCCATCAAAAATTTTGGCTCCCTCCGCAACACTCCCTGAAAATTATCCACCAGTTTTCTTTACTTGTCTTCCGCGCAGAATCTCAGAATGCATAAGCAAACGAAATTTGTTGAAGGACTTTCAATTAAATAACTTACTGCCTGATGATCAGTTTGGTTCCTTGCTTGGAGAGGTCATTCACTGCCTGACGAATGTATTTAATGATTGTACTGCTGCTCTAGCTGCTAGATGTATTGGTGATAAGATGGTGGTTGATTTTAAGGCTTTTGACTTGTGGTCCATGCTAAACTTGTGCATTAGGTTAAGTCGTGTTTTTATTAGGGATGGGCGATAATGAAATTTCGACTACGCGATTATTGCAGCACCTTGCTATGCAATGTTTGCGATTATTGCGATATTTCTCAACGTGTAGGCCAAGCTGTCTTAATTTGATCAGTTGGTCATAATAGCTCTATTCCTACACTAAGCCTACTTACTATGCATGTTTACTGTTTAGGCCGAGTAATACTACGACTAGGCCTAAATGCACATACAATCATAATAGCCTAGTTAGTGTCATGTTAATACAAAATTATGAAAAGAAATGTATTCTTATTTATTCAAAATAATTAAGTACTTTCAAATGTTTGAAGTATTTGCAATACCATACACGCCGCACACTCGCCAGATAAGCCATACGCACAAAAGAGACATTACCTAAAAAAAACATTGTATGGAATCCGAACAT
Source organism: Lithobius niger (assembly GCA_023313725.1). Lineage (NCBI taxonomy): Eukaryota > Metazoa > Arthropoda > Chilopoda > Lithobiomorpha > Lithobiidae > Lithobius > Lithobius niger. The sequence goes on along the minus strand of JAHWFP010098031.1, from coordinate 7,331 downwards.
TTTCTGCACAGTTAAGTGACTTGTTAAGATATGAAAATGTTGATATTAATTAATCAACAGACAAGTACTTTTTGTTGTAACATTAGTCCTGTTAAAATCAGCAGTGAGTAACAATTTCTTTTATCCATTTGGAGGCCATATTCGTTTAAAAATATAGATTAGATGGTTTAGTAGAACTAACTTCAAAACGGTAGCAACTAGATACGTTTGGCTTGCACTACTGGAAAGCTGGCAAAATACGATTAAAATGGTGTATTTGAATGTCAAAATCGGTCAGTATTTAGTATTATTGTCGACAACGATGGGAAACAGCCGAAATGAGCTCAAAGCTGCGATGATCGCAAAACACAAAAAGCATTACGATAACACTAGCACGTGTGTTGTCTATCGCGATAATATCGAAATATCGCAATATCGCCTATCCCCAGTTTTTATTGGTGGTGATGTTTTACCCTGGATGAGAAGTTTTTTTTATCTGAGAGGTGCCTATCTGTGTGGGCATGTCAACATTGTACATCATTCATGTAGCTAGTGGGGTCCCACAAGGTTCGGTATTGGGCCTTTTGTTCTTCACGTTGTACATGAGTGATCTAACCTCGTCTATGAATACTGTTAAGCAACCGAAGTAAGCAAATGATGTTAAAAATATAATAATTACATACAACATCAAAGTAAACATACGGAATTGCAGCTCATTGACATATATTAAAGAGTGGTCCGATAAATGGAAAATAACCATAGGTTTTGCTAAATGTGGTGGATTGCATTTGGGTTGTATTAATAAAATCTAACCTAGAGCCAGCAGGACCAGACACTGAAGATCCATCAAACGATAAAGGATCTTGGATTTTGGAGGATCTTGAATTGAAGTCTGCAACTCAGAGTGAACAGACGACGAGCAGCCGTGATTAGGCATTTGTTAGGGACGATTAGGCATTTGTTAGGGATGACGAGCTGGCATTTGTTAGGCATTTGTTAGGGACGATTAGGCATTTGCTAGGCACGACGAGCTGCCGGAAGACGAGCAGCCATGATTAGGCATTTGTTTGTCTCTAGGGATCTTTTGGATTTTAAGAGTTTAGGTTTGGGCAATCCTTGAATACACAAGTCCTGTCTCATCACTCCATTTGTTTAACTGAGGTTGGCGCTAATGACCAAGCTGTCGACGCGCCATTAAGCCTCATTCCCCCCCCCCCCCCATTTGTTTAAGAATATTCGAGCCTGTCAAAGGTCTTTTACAAATGTTATTCTTGGCTACTACAATATACTATATTTCGATTGTTTCGGTATTTTAAATATTGAATCGCTGGAATTTCGCAGACTTACGTTTCTCTTACTCAATTTCACATGGTTTAATAGGTATTGATTGCTCTAGCCAGCTTCTTCAATTGTGGTAACATCACGACTAGGGGTCATTCATTAAATTTATTACAACCCATTTTCTGGGTTCTGTAGAACATATTTTCTCGATAGCGTTGTGGGAGTGTGGAACTATATGTAGCTGGTCTCTGCTATTGATTTGTCAGTCTTTGGGAATACGCTAATAAAGTTCACTTAGTTCTGCACCTAACGGGTACATTTTGTTACGATTAACGAGAGTTTAATACAACTTACAATGGTCAGTTATCTGCATCTTTTAAATTTGTAGCAGTCTTTTTTTAAAATTTGTTTTATTGAGGCCTAGTTACTGGGAGGGAGGCTGGTTTACTGTTATTATTACTAGAATTATTATTACTAGGATTATTATTACTAGGATTATATCCATCCAAAGTCAGACACTACACGATGGTTTCTCCTGCACGTGACAGTTTTTCCTGAAATAGGATTTAGATCTCTCATCATTTCTGTGGTTCCCAATCAAAAGTTGTAAAGTACATGTTTTAAGATATGCTACTGTGTCGCCTGCCTAGAATCAACTGCCACATGTCCCCCTACACTGCATTTTGTTTAATAATGCAACAATGCACAACATCGAAGGGTTTCAAAGGGTTTAACGAGCGTTAACCACTCCTGGTCATCACAACATAGTTCGCTTACAACACTAAAACACGAAGGCGTTAGTACTTAAAACAACAAAAACAGCACGAATGACAAATGTTTGCTTTTCGCATTGCTAAATAATACGAGTTCGGTGGATTAATCTACATAGACTAAACGTAAATCTATTATTGGAAACTTACTGAAGCCAAAATATAGGGAACGTAAAAAGCCCAGTCTGGCCAGCTAAAAATGTTTCTTTTGCCAAGGAAAACACACTTAACCTGTTAATTTTAGCATTACAATGATCCTCAATGTCGTTTCCCTGGAGGTTTCTTGACTGCATGTACCCACTTGCTTGCAACCCTCACTGCACATGCGTGGCACAGTCCTCCTCTATAAAAGCGAAAGCGTGAACGCTTTCGCTATTTATTTTCCTCTCAATGTGTCAGGCGGTGACTCGAGAGGGGAGGTAGGGCGGGTTTGGTGAAGTATGTTTTCCTCGGCAAAAGAAACCATTTTAGTCGGCAAGACTGGGGGTCGGCAAAATGGGCTTTCTTTTTTGCCCTGGAAAACATCTTAACCTGTTAATTTTGGCATTAACAGGAAACCTCGTCAAAGATAGGTGGTGGGCACCGCCTTGACCAGCACCCTAGGTTGCAAGCAGGCTTTCCCCAAAAGAATTTGTGAAAATTTCGCACTTTTTTCAGAATATTGGTGATGAAACAGGAATTTTGGTTTCATTTGTGGTTTTTGGTAGCCGTTGGTTTAAAGATGGGTCTTGTTCCTTTCTATAGTTGGGATGGAGCGCTTAAAGGGGCTTGACTGCGGTTCTGGCTGCGATGATTGGTACCAGCCAGTGTAGTCTCGTTTCTTCTCTAGACATATCCCTTAGGTCGAGTGAGGTGAAAGTCGTCAGATTCCGCCAGGATGCTGTTGCTCGGATTTCTTCAGTCGGGATGGCGTTGTGGTGGGCCCACGATGTGGAGATTGTTCATTCTTCGTATGGTGTCACTCTCATGCTTCCACTCGTGTTGCCATGTTGATCGTAAGCTGCTTTGATGGTCATTTTAATCCAGCGCGAACTAATTGCTGCGGAGTGCGAGTCTGTGGGGACGAGAAGTTGGTTGTTTCCTTTTCGTATGTCTTCGTGCTGGGTCCGTGTTGTGAAGAAGCGTAGTACACGGATAGGGCATCATTGTCGTTTGGGTTCATCTGTGAGGATGTTTGGAAGAGCCAAAAAGGGCATCGGTTTTGCGGTTCAGTTGGTTCATGGGTTTTCGGTTGGAAGTTTTGCTCTTTGGTACAGTGTTACTAAAGAGTTATTAAGTCCGAAGAAGCAGTGAGCTGCATCAGGTGACAAAATGTGGATTTCGTTGCAACTCTAGGCTAGTTGCCAATGTCACAAGAAAAACAGTTTCCTGGGTTATTAGATGGAGGGAGTTGTCTACCATTGGTTCGTATGGTTTTTCCATTAGAGATTGTAGAACTTCTGATTGATCCCAGACGGTTACTGTTCGTTCTTGAATGAGCGGAGAGAGGCTGAAATGCGGTAGTCTTTAGTTTTGTTTGCTGCATTGACGACTGAGTTTAATGCTGAGTGGTAGTGAGGATTGTTGAACCTTTGAGTTTGTCAATGTCATTGAAGAAAATTAGGAGATCTGGTCGAGGGGGCTTGACTGGATTAATTTCCCTTGTGATACACCAATGAATCAATGGTCCAGTGGTTGTCCTACATTCGGTTTGTTGAGTCTCTGGATGCTTTAGATTCGATGCATTCGGCCTCTTCTCAATAAGTTCAAGCCTTTTTAAGGAGTTTGGGAGGATAGCAGGGTTTATCCAGGTTTTTTTTTTGGTTGATTTCGTGATGGTGTATGATCGTTTCGACGTTAATCGAGGAGTCATGGATGACTCGAGTCGAGGGGTGCTGCTTGTTTTCATCTTTTTCAAAGTTGTGGTAGGTTGATTTGCTCGTCTTTTCCTAATTGAAGGCATGGGTGCAATTCTATGTCAGTATGCAAAGGGGATGGTCACGTTGATCGAGTCTGAGTTGCTCTAATGTTTACATTTCCTGTGATGCTGGCAAATCGATGTGGGTTCTTCATTTCGGACAGTTGCATTTCCTTGGATCTTAAATGGTTGGGATGCTACCGGATTTGATGTCTTTTGTCGGGTGTGATAGGGTTCAATACCTTGACCAAGGTTCAGTGTCTTTTCCCAGATCCAGTGAACGCTAAATAGCCATGAAAAAAATTGGTCACAAAAGCCGTCACGTGATGCTTGCAAGAAGCGTGAATGAAGTTCCTTGGGGCGGTGTGACCGGAATTGGGTTGGATCAGTCCACTTGGGAGTTAGGTGGGATGCAGCAGTGGCGCTGCATGTTGTGTTTTCGTGTGGAGCGCATAACGGCCATGCTGGTGCAAGATGGAATCGGTTGCAAGGTTGGCGGTCTGAAAGATGCAGTTTAAGAGAGCCTCCCGGTGAGTTCGTGGTGCTTTTCATGGATTTCATTTCGTTGAGAAGACCAGATGTGTGGCCGGGAGCCCGAGGAGGCACTGCGGTGAGGGTTGTGTTGTTGGTTAGACCGGAAAAAACGAAAGGGAGTGTTTTGTGGGGTTTCGAATTCAGTCCACTGGAGGATCGGTGATGATTCAATTGGTTCATGATCTTGGGTAAAGATTGGTGAAGTTGTGCGGAATGAGACTTTCAGAAAGGGTTTCCATTCTATGTTGTCGTTGTTTTGGGCTTTCGTTTTCGCTTTTTGTTCGTTTTTGTTTTCGTTTTCGTTTTCGTGGAGTGAAAGGTTTTGAGGCTAGTTCGAGCGAAAAGGGAATGACGAAAAATTTTGAGTTTGATCAAGCTTCTTCGTTATGAAAGTGACGGGAAGGAAGCCACTTTGTTTTTCAAGTTGTGGGATGAAAGGAACTGAAAGCAATCAGTCACGTTTCCTGCCTTTCCGAAAGAGGCAGTGAGAAACTTTCCTTCTCCAGGAGGATCGACATCCGAAAGGGGCAGCTTGATTTTCGCTTCCGGTGTAGGCCAGCTTGACTTGTCTTGGGTTGCTGTCGGCCATCGTGGGGAGAATCCAAATCCAAACGAAAGGTCGGGAAACGAGGAGCGAGGTGATAGAAGGCAACCTCTGGAGGAAAATGAATAGCGAAAGCGTTCATGCTCTTGGTTTTATAGAGGAGGACTGCACCGTGCATGCGCAGTGAGGCCTGCAAGCAGGCGGTTACATAACGAAGAAGTTGATCAAATTCAAAATTACATGCAGTCAAGAAACCTCCAGGGAAATGACATTGAGGATCAATGCAATGCTAAAATTAACAGGTTAAGATGTTTCCAGGGCAAAAAGAAACTGGATTTTCAGCTTTTCATCTCGTAACTCTAAAGAAAAAAAATGACGCTCATTTATTTGGACCAAACAGATGTGATATCTTTCCAAAATAAAACTTGTTAGTAATTTCCGCCAAGCATTTCGGCCGTTTGCAGTCGTGATATCAAACGCCAAGCTCTTTACCCACCAAACGTTTTAAATTAAATAATTGAAAATCGCGCAGCAAGCAATTTTAATATGTTTCATTTAACCTTCGAACTCAGTAGGATTAACACTCAGTAGGATTAAGCTGGCGAAAGGGCTTGATGTATGACGTCATTTCTTCAAACGGCCAAAAAGCTTAGAGGGAAATCTTTCACAAGTTTCGTTTTGGAAAGGTCTTGATTTTCATGTATAATCTATATGTTCCTGAAAGCTGTTAAGCACTGCTCTACCCAATACAGTATTTTAACTACGGAAATAGTTCTTATCTTGTCTCATTCTATCTTTACATCGTACCACGAAAATATTTTAAAGTCAATCATTCCCTAACCCTTTTACAGTCCTTGAGCTGCGGTGCATAATTTGTTGTCTAATGAAAAATTTACTATTTGGCACTTACACGTTTCATTGGAAGATACACATTTTCCAAACAGCTGAGTAAACACATCCTAATAAAAACCATGTTTCTTTCTAATCGTTATAGATATCAGCTTTGTTTGACACTCTACGGGACTGTACACTCGACGTTACTGCACTCTTTGGATTATTTACAGTGAACCGGAAAACCTTTACGATGGTAGTTACATTTTATATGCACTTTTCAATGAATTCACAAATATTTAGCATTTCCTTTCATACTTGGAGATTTGGTTGTATTTACAGATACTCAGTACTATATTTACCTACTTGGTTATCCTGACTCAGTTTCGCAATACTGGTCCTACTATAGATCCTCTTCGAAACTGCACATTACCAACAACTGCAGCATTCTTCAATGGCAGCCAATAATTGCTACACAAACCATTATTATGTGCAAATTGGATAGAACAATTGCAAATAGATCCTGAACAATCGAAAATTCAAAGAAGCACCTTATATTCTGACAGACCAAGTCCGCATTGATATTAAACTTTCAGCCTCTCACCAAACGAAGACCTATCGCAATTTAAAGACCACCAAACTTCATTCAAGAGTATATAGACTGAGTCGTATATTCAGACCTAGTAGTGTCAATTGTAATGAAAAAAAAATAGAATCCGTCATGAACATGAATCTGTTACCTTTACGCATCCGTAAAGTATGGCTATTGACTACAATCGTTTTGACAACGTTAAAAGGAATTGGTGCAACGTTTTACAATGCATTTCCAAGCAAAGTCAAGGTGAGTGATTGGATTGTGAATAAAACTAATATTGGTAAAATAGCAAGTATATTTACTCATGTGGAGCATGTAAAGAAATTACGTCAGCTTGATAAAATTGTATTATTGTTAGCAATTGTGAAGTATTACTATTTACTTTTTTAGGTATATTTGAACATATAGAATTTCTTTATTGTAAATTTAAAAAATATTAATGGGTCCTTAGTCAACGGGTTCTCAGTCAAAACAAAAATATTTTTAACGACCCTCAGGATGATGAAATGACGTTACTCTTGACTTATTTGTTATCTAAAATATGTTATTTGTTATCTGTCATTGATTCTGGTGATTGTCATTATTTTTTCATTCACTCCTTCATTTTCGATATTTTGATTGACTGTTTAGCAGTCTACCGCAGCACAAGCTACAACCAAGGATAACTGCTTACTGAGATCAATTCTGTAATTGGGATAATGGATATCATAATCGAAGAGGGCAGAACAGTTAATAGAAATTCTTTTTTTTTTCAACTGCAGTTATGTTCTAAGAGGTGTAATAAAACTGAATAGCCAGATATCGAGGTTAAAATGATAACTGTTGACAACTGAATTCAGTGAGATTGGGGGAGGGGGCTTTCCACAATGTAAAAACCAAACGCAATTTGTTTATTTTTAT
>JAHWFP010098029.1:0-24755 GCA_023313725.1 Lithobius niger | reverse complement strand
AATTGAATAAAACCCTGACTGCACTTAATAGTCGCCACTTCTTCTTGTGCTTTCAGCACAAAGAGTACGCTCTCCTCTTTCTACGTTTAAAATGTTTTAATTCTTCTTTTTAAAAATTGTTCGAATTGTTGTTCTGACTACGTAGTTTGGCTGTCTATTCGCACCTTTACGCAATTTTAAGTTTATTATGTTTTTTCATTCCTTGGGTAATGAGTTGGAGTCGGCTTTAAACGTCGGGTTATGTGGACATTGCGCACTTTGGGGTTCTCTTTTTCAACATATTTGTTTATTAGGTAATGTTTAGAAAGTATACAGTACACAACGGTGCTTGAAAGAAACAAACCCAGTGAAACACGCAAAGGAGGTTTTCCGTAATGACGGACTGACCAGAGAATCAGATACACTCAGACGAACTCTGCCTAGCATGTTTCTAGATATATTCTAAAGTTCGAAACGCTCCAAAAACTATCAATATAGGTAACTGAAATAATCGGAAATTAGAACAAAAATTCCAATAATATATACCAATAAATTCCAGTAATATAAGTGGCGCTGGAAATATAGGAATGGGAAGGAATATTCTATTAGTAAACAAAGCTAACGTCATTGGAGGTGGAATTTGCATTTGTCTTAAATGGGCATCGAAAGGGTTTAGCATGCGGCGCTAACGTACTTTAGCGTCGACTTCTTGAACCTGGTTGCCATTAATAGTTCCGGCCTATTTGACGTGGACACTGGGGCCGATGTCCTTGCATGGTTACCACGTTGGTAGCGACATAAAAACTTACTCCCACTCCGGACACACTCACAATGCCAATGCGGACACACACAAACAACCAAACAAAAACTATGATCTTAGTTAAATAGATTATCTTTTAGTTCCGTAATATTATCAATAATTTCATTTATCCACTCAATCCTCGCTTTCCTCAATTTTCTGGTTGTTGATCGATTCTTTTTGCTAGATTTTCTATATCTTCATCATTTTTTATTGTACGTACAAAATGAATCTTTTCTTCTTTTACCTAAATGTATTTAACTTTTTGTTTTAGTTAGGCTTTTACTTTTTAGTAAGGCTTAGTAAGACTTTGTAATATGGCATCAAATGTTCGTTGAGGCAGATTTTTGTCTTGTTTTCATCTTGAAAGATGTCGTCTTTCGTTGTTCTTCCCCTTTCTTCTCGTTAGCCATCCATCTCTGTCTTCGAAATTGAACGATGACTGTTTCTGTTTTTTTGTTGGCAACCTATGTGATCTTTCTACTTGCGCGTTACTGACGTTATTCAGTTGCAATCCCTCAGCCAGCCTGTGTATGTATCCGACATATTTTCATATTTTCCGTGTCAACTCCGAATATCTCAATGTTTTTATGCTTACTGTACTGCTCGCTCTCATTTTGATACTTTTGTATTTCATTTTTGAATTTTGTATTTGCAATAATATTAATAACGAACAAAGCAAAGCATTTCCACGTAAACTTAACCTTTTCAATGTGTGTTTCGCTTTGCTCTATCAATCTTTCATCTCTCACCTTCCTAGGGACTTACTTCTGGAGGAGAAGACGTACAAACGTGCAAACAAACAAATCGTATATGTTCGGAATGATGTAGGTGAAATGTAGATATGCTGAGGAATGTGACGAACGAACTGCGAGCAATATTTGCAATTAGTTTGCGTCGAAATGATCACTACGTCGGAATAATCAATATTAATCAGTACAGAGAAATTACATGAAGCATGGATCGTCTTGAAGCTATTAGTTTTACGCACCGAGGTGATCTGGAGAAGGATGCGCTCAAAAAATAATCAAAACGATGACGTATTTTGCTCGTTCAATCCACGCACCTCCGTTCTTCAGAAACACGAATGTTTGACACCGTTTTAAAACCAAATCTGTTGTTTTGATTTTTCCCTTCATCAAGTCAGTTAATACAAAACCAATTTTAAGATGTATATGTGGAGTGTTGCAAACTACGTCATCCTTTTAGGTTATTTTTTTTGTGCATCCATTTCCAGATCATTCCGCTTCGCTCGAGGAGGTTTGCATGAACAAACCATGACGACATGAACAAATTATCAAGGGGGTTTTAAAAAAAACTGACGTTTTTTTTTCAGGGTTTTTCGCGTGTTTGTGGGTCAAAATATCAAGTTACAGCGATGAAAATAGGCCTAACCGGAGCACAAGTTTCTTTCGTTTGGTCCTGCTCTTATGTTTGTAGGTGCTTTGGTTCCAGAGGAGTAGACGTACAAACACACACGCACGCACATCGTACGTCCTTAACGATGTAAATGCTTTATTAAAGTGCAAGAACATTTTCGATGTTACGTACAGGTATCAGCACGAAGGCCGCCTACAAAACTTACGTGTGCTGCCAATAAAAAAGTTATATACCTATGCATGCATACATGCATTTCTATAGGTTTTCAACGCTATTTAATCTATATTTTAATTTCATCACAGTTCAATTATTCATCATCTATAAATTTTGATGCGCATTTACTTCAATAAAAAGTTCAAGGATCAAGGGCAAAGTTTGGGCAAAGCCCAAAACCCTGTTTATCGAAAATTTCAATGGCATTTTAGAATATTCTGAAATAACACTAGTTTCAGCCTGGAGTTTTTTTCTGAATTCCAGGACGTTACCAGGACGTATCAACAAAAACTCCCTCACCCCAGACGAGAATTCACAGATAATGAGACAATAGAAAGAAAAATTTATTAAATCTGAAGTCTTAGCAATATTGTGGCAAGCTGCGTGTGTGATAGATATTGCTCCACTAAACGTCACCGGGTAAAGGCAGAACCGCTGATGCTGCAATCGCTATAATTTGGTATCTGTGAAGCAATTTCCTGCACATGATCAATTGCGTTCTTTTACGTTAGCGATTCAATGAGCACTTTCGAAACCTAAGCACTGTCGCCACAGCTCACCAACAGAACAGCTAAGCTTTGTCGCCACAGCTCATCACCGAACAGCTCAGCACCGTTACCATAGCTCATCAACTGAACACTTCAGCACTGTCTATTGCCACAGCTCATCAACCACACTGCTGAGTGCTTTAGCCACAGTTCATGAACCAAATAACTCGACACTGTCCCCACAGCTCATCAACTGAACATCTCAGAACTGTCGCCACAGCTCATCATTTGAGCAGCTCAGTGCTGCCGCTACAACTCATCAACCCAACAGTTCAATGCTGTTGACACAGCTCAACGCTGTCGCCAATGCTCATCAACCGAACAGCTCAACACATTCACCACAGCTCATCAAGCGAACAGCTCAGCACTGTCGCCAATGCTCATCAATCAAACAGCTCAGTGCAGTTGCCACAGCTCATCAACCGAAGAGCTCAGCACTGTCGCCACAGTTCATCAACAGAAAAGCTCAGCACTATCGCCACAACTCATTAAAGTTGTTCATACACGCACGGTGGAGTTTCCAATTCCTCAGCGTGAATTCAGAGCCTGTTAGTTCTTCATAAATTTTGGAATTGTTTTCCTGAATTATTGTTGTTGAAATTTATTATTGTTGAATTATTTCCCTGAATAATGATTGTTGTTGAATTATTTCCCATATTTTATTGATTTACGAACTTAAATCTATAAACAGTGCATAAAATTTACAAGGAAAATTTAAAATGATTACTTTAATGCATTCCAAATTTATCATAGATAAAGACAACGAGACTAACAAACCTTGGACGAACCACTTACCACAGCCACCATGGAAAGTGCGTCCTCCAGAAACTATTACGAGAATGGTATTGCCACCAACTGGCTCGGTTGGGCTAAAACCAATCCAGTATCTGTTTTCAACGATTTACCACCAGAGGGTACTGTCGTCAAGTAAGCGAAAGAGTAAAGCATCATGCAGATCGAAACTGCTTAGCATTACTAAAACTAAATGATAATGATTAGAATACTAAATTAATCGCTTAGAAAATATAAGTCAGATTACGACATTATAATAATTTTAAGGGGAGATCAGAGCTGGCTGATGACGTTCTATTTTTAAAATCCAACATTCAGTTTTAAAACGGCTTGTAGAGATGAGTGGTGCTATGCATAACAAATGGTTTTGTGTTCCGAGAAGCGAGCTGAGCGGCCGCTCAGGCTGAATCTTCTTGCATGGTTCACATTTCTTGTAGCGAACTGAATACGGCTTGAATCGAATACAGAAAATGTTCTTCAATGTTGCCCATACGCGAGTATTTCGTCAACTTCCAAAGATATTGTCGCTATTAGCATGGTTACCACGGTGACGATGACGTCCAGGTTTTCCCGTTTAACCCTCGTCACTCGCGTTAGTCACCGTGGCCTCAGGAATTTCGAATGGCACTGTGATCCCAGCCGAAGAAGGTTGGCACAGTAGCGAGCTTACACGTAGGCTTCCGTATATCGTTCTTAAGTAGCTCATCCAAGGACAAACATCCAACTGGACAAGGTAAGAAGCCCCTTTGCTTTGATTTGCACCGTGTACCACTAAAAATGGTCAAAACCTAACTAAAATTAGTGCTGCTTATAATACTTACCTTTCTATAGCTAAAATGTTAGTTTTTAGCGGCATCTATCCTAATCAGCCTATCAGCTTTCAGCTCGTGCATTAACACTTGCTCCCGCTAGTCTGCGCCATCGTCTCACACACGATCTTGTCCCTTACGTTATAATTCCACTTCTGTTAGGGCGCGTTTACGCAACGAGACCTTCTCGCTCGCCGAAAGCTGTTTGCTAGTCAACCGTTGTTTATTTACTATTAGTTTCCCGTTTCTACTAAAAGAATACGATAATAGCTAACAAATTAAATGTTTTATAAATAACAACATGAATAAAGAACAAAGTGCAACATTAATTTTAAACACTGCTGTACTGTCCGCGGCCTATCTTTTGAGTTCGCCCCAGAACGAATACAGATAATTGATTGTATGTTTTCGATAGCAGAGCACCTTGTTGATATCCTAGATGGTTACAAAAACAATGGCGGCCGTCGATTAAAGCCGCTCCCTCCAGGAAGATGTAGCCGCTCATAAAAAACCTGCAGGACTCAAGATACGCTGCGCACACAATATAACATTGTCGTAATTTCACGTTATTTTCAAAATTTGCTATTCGCGCTCAAAGAACAGCTTCTAGCAGTGATCAGACGACGGTATAGAATAAATAGCTGCTCGTAGCGAGAATTCAAAATCCAATATGGCGTCCATTTCGGGGTTGTCGAATCGACAACAAATCATTGAATGCTGGTATTCAGAAATCAGTCCGCTGTTTTGTACCACAGCAAAAATTGTTTTCTTGTTGTCATAAATCGACACTGTCATGTTGCACGCATCGTACGTCGTGTCGCGAGACGTCCGCGTTGTTGCCATAGTCACCACATATAGACAATTCGAAAGCCGCATTCTCCGGCAAAGGCGAGAAGCAGCCAGAAGATTTAGTATTAACCAAGCAAAAGCTGGTAAGCGAAAAAAGTGTCTTTGCGTAAATCCGCCCTTAGGGCATATGGTTGGCGTAGACCAAGCTATGTTTAGGGCTCGTTTATGCAACGACAGTTTTCTCGCTCACTAGCTTTTATTTGATCAAGTACTAAATCTGATGGCTGCTTCTCGCCTTTACCGGAGCATGTGGCTTTTGATTGTCTACGCGTTGGCAACGACGCAGACGCAAATCTTCTCCTCGTGCATCGTGACTGGCGTACGATGACTGCAACATTCGAGCGTCGATTTATGACAACAAGAAAGCAATTTTTACTGCAGTACAAGACGACGGACTGCGTATGCCGGCATTCGATGGTTTGTCTTCGATTCGAAAGCCCTACTATAGCCTTGTTGAATTCTCGCTGCGAGAAGCTATTTATTCTACCGACGTTTGATCATTGCTAGAAGCTGAACTTTGAGGGAGAATAGCAAATTTTGGAAATAGCGTGAAATGACAACAATCTAGTAGCAATGTTTGAAATTACTGCAGCACTTTGTTCCTGACCCGTGTTGTTATTTATAATACACACAAATTGTTATCTATTACCGCATTCATTTAGTAGCAACGGGAAACTAATCAGAAATAAATAACGGTTGACTAGCAAATAGCTTACGGCGAGCGAGAAGGCCTTTTGGCATAAACGCGCCCTTACTGTGCATACTAGAGCCATTGTTGCGATATTCAATTTTCGAAGTGCAGGAAAGCATTCCGTTCCGTGAACCGCCCTCTAGAGTGCCATTAGGGTTTTAGCTATAGAAGGGTAAGGATTTTAGGAGAAAAGTGAAAACTAACTTATTCGGTTTCAACATTTGTTCATTAAACAACATGATTTTTTCCCCCCTTTTTATTATTAACATAGAGGTTTTACAATTCAGTACAACAAAGGCTACAATTACAGTTATTGCGGTAGGACGTCGCACACGCTCTCATTCAGGAATCCGAAAAACTGCAACGAGAAGAAAAAAAATTACACAAATTAAAAAATTGTAATTATACAAAAACAACAAAATACTGAGCAAACAAACTACGAACAAGTAAGTACAAATCGATAAATAGCACAAATGAAAAACACAAATGGATGCCAACAAAGCTCCAATAATAAACATTGCATTACCCATGGTTTGCCAAAACGCGGCTTTCTTTTTTTCTGAATTAAAAAACTCACCCTCATGGATTTTATCTTTTTTTTTTTTTCGTGTTTTAGATTTATTGTTTTTTTTCGGGTTTTATTGAGTGTTAGTAAGGATCGACTTAGGATCTCTGTGTTAAACTTTCAACTTTGAGAGCTTATAATTCCGTCAAAATTGAACATCTTTAAACCTAATTTAGAATCTAGCCTTGACTAGTCAAGGCCTGTATACACTCCAAATAATGTGAAATTCAGTCCAGCCAAACCCGAGATACAGAGAGGGGCCAAATAGACAACTTGGTCTTGGTCTTGGTCTTGTTCTGGGGATGTACCTTTCGTCTGTCCTCTCTACAGGTCAAACTATTTGTCCTGTAAAGCTGGTTCTTAGCTCATTTTACAGGTATTGCTCCATAGATGAGCCCTTTCCAAAAGGCCTTTTCTAATTGGCCAAGTGGTTCAGGGGTTACGGAGCTCTAAACGACCAGATTGATTGTTTTAAACATTGTTATTATGCAACAATGCCAATTAGCAAACGCCAGCTGCAAGACTGAAGATTAAAGGATTTGTTTCTATTGTTAACACTAGCCATAGCTATTTACCGAGCTTAAAAGCGGCGCAACAAAACAAACAACAAATTAATTATAAAAGTGTCACACATACCCCATTACCCCACCCCTCATCCACCACCACACCTATTTATTACAATTCTCAAAATAACACTGATTAATAAACAAAAACGTACCGTTAAAAGTTAAAAGTAAGGGTTTAAAAGTCAAAACCTATAAGGAACACGGACAAGCTTTGACTGTAAGGGTCTAGGTGTCAAATTTGGCCAGTAAGACGCTGCTAAGCATTAGACCCTTACTACCCGGTGATCATGTTAATGACACAGTAACTCAATTTTGTAATCTAAGTTTATAAATGTATTTCAAGCCTATTTGGATTGAACGTGTGTATGTATGGTTATAATAGTTTTGTTGTAGTTTTGTTCTTGGAATACGTTTAAAATACTTCAAGAACACAATTTTCCTGTGAAATTTGGCACTCTTCTGTTTTCTGTAACTTTTGATCCTTTGAAATTTATTATCTTTGTATGAACTTTGTACATTTAAAACAATTGACAACAACCAATAATGATCTCTACTGCAAATACCAAACCAAGACAAAAAATTGTCAAGCTAAAGCATAGTAGGAAACGCACATCCCACTATCACGAGATTTGCTTAATTAATGAGTTAGTAAGCCAATATGTAAATTCAACTTTGTAAATATCAACCCAGCCTATTCAGACAGAATAGGTGTACTGTGTACACGCTTACGCTTGTATCAGGTTGTCTTGCTTGGAATCGCTGCCATGTTACCAAACCGAAAAAAATGTCAACCTAAAGCAAAGTAGGAAACCCTTACCCCCACTATCATTGAATCATCTCAAGGGTCTTGATGGGTCTCGCCCAACCTAACCGAACTTCACCAGAATAATAGCAACAGAACAAATAAACATAATATTTTTATAATTTTTTTGTATTTTTAATTGTCCTTATCGGGTCCACATTAGTATGGTACTTTATCATGTTTAAAAACGTTTAAAGCCAATTTTCCGTCTTTAATCTTTATTTAACGCTTAAGTGTTCCATTCGTTTCACTTGGAGTGTGGCGCGGCAAATAAGCGTCCCTCCAGTGACGAATGAAAAGTGTCTGTTTATTGTGTTTATGTTTATGTTTATTGTGTTTTGTGTTTATTGGCAGCACGTGTTAAATGCTGCCTATGGACGTTTCCTTTTGGCCGTGTCAGTATGGCTCAGCAGTAGCACCTTGGCCTTTGGTTTCAAAAGTCGTCGGTTCGATTCCCCGCTCAGGTAGTCTGACATATAAATCCAAAAGGCAACGTAAATAGGTTTGCATCTGTATTTATTTAATTCTTGTTGAGCCTTTGCCCTTCCGTCTTTAATCCTTATTTCACGTTTAAGTGTTCCATTCGTTTTACTTGGATTGTGGCGCGACAAATAAGGGTCTCTCCAGTGGCGAATGGAAAGTGTATTTATGCATGTGTTAAATGCTGCCTATGAACATTTCCTTTTGCCTTTGGTTTGAAAGGTCGTGGACTCGATTCCCTGCACAGGCATTCTGACATACAAGTCCAAAAGGCAACGTAAATAGGTTTGCATCTGTATTGATTTAACTCTTGTTGACCTTTGGCTTTCCGTCTGAAGCATCTGTATTTATTATCTTGTTTATGTGTTCCCCTATGGTTAGGTCTCACCAGGGGAGGATGGGCGTTTTCAAGGGCGACCCGACTCAACTGTTTTTCTTCATAATACGTGGACTTCCGTGAGCAAGAGCATGGCAACTGCATGGCAATTATACATGACTAGAGGACGCCCGTGCTATGCACGGGGCCGGTCACATTTCCCGGGACACATTTCCCGGGACATTTTTCCGGCACTCTACCCGACGACTTGTCAGATTGATCGACCACTCATGCCTGGCTCCTGTTTGGCTGCAGGTAGAATGGTAGAATTTGCAATGCAAGCGCGAGGAGGGGAGAAGTGATTGTTCGGCCCGACGACTTGTCAGATTGAACCTTTATTGAGTCGATCGACCACTCATGCCTGCTTCCTGTTTCCATGCAGGTAGAGTGGGAGAGTGCATTTTCAATGCGGGCGGGAGGAGGGGAGAAGTGGTTTTCCTTTTAGTCTCCCTTTTAGCCGGCCTCCGACATTATTATATAGATACTGCCCCGTACGCAGCGGCAAATTTTGCTAAGATACCTAATACTATAGTCTGTTCCACATTATGTTTTCAGAAAACTAACTGTATGACGCCACGTTTTCTTCCACTACGAGTGCAAAAACATGTAAATGTCCCACTCGTAGACTCTAACAGTAACTGTGTAGAGTCTACAAACGGTGATATGAACATATTTTTCCACTCGTAGTGCAAGGAAACGTGGCATCATACAGTTAAAGTGTGCGCGGCCTATGTTGAGTTCGCCGCAGGACGAACACAGATAATCGATTGTACGTTTTTGGCAGCAGAGTGCCTTGTTGATATCCAAGATGGTTACAAAAACAATGGCGGCCGTCGATTAAAGCCGCTCCCTCCAGGAAGACGTAGTCACTCGTAAAATACTTCCAGGACTCAAGATACGCCGCGCACACAATAGTTTCCTGCAAGCATAATGTGGAACAGACTATACGCACGCATTTAACGCATGCAAGGTGGGTAGATAATTACCTGCGTTCTACCTCTTCTAATACAATAACCCAGTGGACGCATTAGTCCCCTCCCCCCTCCGGCCTGACGGCTCCCTCCCCCCGAATCCCCCACGTTCGCCCCCATAAGTTGTGTTCACCCCTTTTTTCCCCCGGGGATCTTCCTTGACAAGGCGCGCGCTACGAACGGACAGCGTCGTCTTGCACGCGCGCGTCCTCTGTTTTTTCCCCCACCCTTCTTTCTATCCTTTGCTGTCATTACACGCGTTCGAAACAACTGAAGACGCGCCAATTACGAGCGCATCGCGCGTGACGGGGAGTGCGGGGGGGTGGTGGGGGGGGGGGGGGTTACGAAACGCCCCCTTGTGCTCGTGCGGCCATCATTCTTAATCAACCTTATTTGGCCGGTGGTGAAGTCGACAGCCACGTGCCCGTTATGAAAAAGAAAACCCGAACGCCGATCAGAACGCCACTCACAACAGGAGGTGTCAGTCGTTCAATGCCCCCAAAAAGCATGCGACAATTACAAATTAATCGAAACTATAATACAAGAATACATAACTAAATAAATTTTTTAAAAAATTGGGGATTCGGTAATTCTGTACTTAGTTCAAGCAGGGTCACGTATAACAAAACAGAAATAAATATGAAACCGTCGTAGCAGTGGCGTGCACAGTAGAAGAGCAAAGGGGGGGGGGGGGAGGGCGGGGGCAGTGCCCCTGCTCTTTTCGGAAATTGGCCTTTTTGCAAAAAAAAAAACAAAAAATGGCCTTTTTGTGCCTGCATTTGCTAGTGCGAACAAGAACGAGCCTAAAGTCCTAAAAAGGACCCAAAAAAGCTTGAAAAGGGCAAAAAAAACGTAGAAAGGCTAAAAAAAAAGACAGTAAAAAAAAGTCCCTATTATGTGCGCGGCGTATCTTGAGTCCTGAAAGTATTTTACGAGCGACTATGTCTTCCTGGAGGGGGCGGCTTTAATCGACGGGCGCCATTGTATTTGTAACCATCTTGGATATCAACAAGGCACTCAGCTGCCAAAAACGTACAATCGATTATCTGTGTTCGTTCTGCGGCGAACTCAAGGTAGGCCGCGCACACTTTAGGAAAAGATGTCCAATAAAGGCCTAAAAAAGGCCCCAAAAGGGCAGACAAGGCCTTAAAAGGACAAAAAAAGGTTAGATAAGAGAGAAAAGATAAGCAAAAAAAAAAACAAAATTCATCTAAAAGTTGCCCCTAGCCCTTTCGGGGGTCTGTGCACACTTCTGAGTCATAGGATCCGGGGACTGCAATTAAAGACCAGTGAGCGACCAAGAAGACGAAAAAACTTTCACGGGTCATGTGGCTGCACACTGGTTGGTCTTCACTGTAGTCCCCGGATGGCACGACGGGTGTTTGTTGAGAATCAATTAGAAAACGAGTGGTAAAAGGGAGCTTGGTCTGTTGTTGTTCGTATGTGGCTACCACCAGATTTTAAAATTGGAATACCCGTAGTCTGTATCAAGACTGGCGAGAAAGATGCCATTTCTTCTAGATTTAAATAAATACACATGCAAACCTATTTACGTTGCCTTTTGGACTTAAATGTCAGACTGCCTGAGCGGGGAATCGAACCCACGACATATGAAACCAAAGGCCGAGGCCTTACCGCAGAGCCATACTGACAGGTATGACCTCGGCGGTAGGACCTCGGCCCTTAGTTTCAAAGGCGTGGGTTCGATTCCCCGCTCAGGCAGGCTGACGTTTCAGTCCAAAAGGCAACGTAAATAGGTTTACATCTGTTTTTATTTAACTCTTGTTGAGCCGTCGGCTTTCCGTCGCCTGTTTAATTCTTTTAGATTTGTGAGTCAACTTAATTCAAATACAGGCAAGAACTTCGAAACAGATTTCAGGAACTTGGTTGTGATGTCGTCGTACTGGGATGATAATTTTCAATTCAGCAATATTCACAGGAAGAAAGAAAAGGTGTTTGAAAAAAAAATGTGTGTTTAACGTTCTTACCCATAAGGACAATCGTTTGCATTTTCTTTTACACCCACCTCCCCACCGCCAAGAAAAAAAAATAAGTCCTCTTCAGATATCTGGTGTGGAGGTTGTCTCCCCACCTACCCGTCCGCGTTAGCCATTCCGCGTTGACGGTAAATAATGCGTGAAGTGCAATCGTTTATAAGGGTTGCAAATAACAAAGTTTGGAATAGCTGCATGCAAGTAACACAAATGAACCACAGCCAAACAATTCAATTTAATCGTATTCGATTGCCAGAAATCCACAACGATAACATTCTTTTAGCAGTTTCAGCAACTACAGTAGTGGTATGAAGTTGGCAGTTGATATATATTTGGCTACACGATACGTAAGTAACATGCTGCCTACTACTAAACTGCTGAATGCTGTTTCTTTTGTTTGCTCATCTGGACTATAAAGTGACGTATGCGTGAGACGTCTTCTAGCAAACTGATGCAAGTGCTGTACCGCTGTAAGAAAAAGAAACGTACAGTTTTTCTCGAGCGGATGAAATAACAATGGCCGACGCCGGTCATACACTTCAATGCTTTTAAGCCTTTTGTTGATGTGAAAAAAGTCTCAATTCACTCATCAGGCAGAGTGTTAGGAACATCAGGCCTCCCAGATAACTTTCATGAAGAAAAAAAATGGGAAATACAGAAATTTGTTGTTGAAAAATAAGAGCTTTATAGGCAGAATTAAAATTAATTTCTATGAAATTTAGAGGAATTGTTAGCCTGCCTGTAGTGGGGTATGGTATAGCACTCGGTATACGAACGCGCTAATTTGAGCGTTCACGTACGGTTTCGGATTTTCCCCCTCACCTAAAGCGCTCGCCCACTTAGAGTTTCGTTTTCGGTTACAGGTAATTCCACTCTTTCTTAGCCAATAGGATGAAACTAGCGGGTACTAGAACCAATACATTCCAAACCTACGTTCTCTGGACTCCTTCTGGCGCTTGGTCGGTGACCTTGTAACCCCAACATGGCGCCAGCTAACTTCCTGTTCTCGTCTGAATGAGATACGCGAGAGGCCAATCTCACAATCTATTTATTTATTTTATTTGCAAAATTAGTGTGATACCTAAAAATAGCAAAATAGGAGCTTCACATTAAAACAATAATTTTAAGAACAGAAGAAACATGGTAGTACCCTCAGAGCCACCTAATTTCCTGTTCTCGCCTCTGCTCTCCTTTAAACGAGACTCGCGAGATTAACGCACCCATAATTCATCATTGCATTCGTGATCACTCCTGTAGCGCGGCGAAAGCAACACAAATATTAAAGGAAGGTTGCCAACATATGTGAAAACCTTGTAGATGCTAAAAACGAGGCAAATATCAATTTATAAAATCGAACAGCTATTGGAAACTTGGTTCAAACTTTTACCTGGGCGTAGAAAATGTTTTGCAAACAGTGTCACAGTTTAACAATAGCCGTGCGTGTATTATCCTACGTCGGGCTTAAATTTCTCCGACATTATTGAGTTTGAGCGAATGAATTTGCTCACCATTTTTCAATGGCGGCAACCACAACTTCATTGATTACTAACTTCATAGTAACTTTATTTACTGCGTCCCGCAGTATACCATGCATTGTGCGCTTACAATAATCATGACGTTTCATCTGTGTGTGTGCATGTACTAATTTGCTAATAATTACCATGAGATCAAAAAATCTAAAAGCGTAATGCTAACGCATTACGCTTTTAGATTTTTTGATCTCATGGTAATTATTAGCAAATTAGTACATTAAACATTAAAATTAATTATTCCAATAGATCGCCGAATCAAAATTATAAGACACTAGCCTAGAAAATTATAAATTGTGATGTTAAAATACGAGAATCATTCCGGTTTGTGAAGATGCGATTAATGCGTTCGTGCTGGTTCGTCCATTAGGCACAATGCCAAATGAGACAAATGAATGCTTCACTGCGAAGAACGGAGCTACTATCTCAGATGACCTTGGTGTTCTATATGCGCGGAAGGCCATCAGCGCGAGCTGTTATAAGGCAGACCGGGTGTCTCTTGAACTAAAGTCAGGATCTTGGACGCGATGTCGGAGTTCAGTGTGGAAAGGAGTAAGGAAGGAAGAGTGTCTGGTTTTTTGCCTGTGGGCACAAGTCGGGGCGCCAAAAAAACCCAACCGCGGTGTTCGGGGGTCCAGTGTGGAAAGGAGTAAGGAAGGAAGAGTGTCTGGTTTTTGCCTGTGGGTACAAGTCGGGGCGCCAAAAAAACCCAACCGCGGTGTTCGTGGGTCCAGTGTGGAAGTGGTATTAGTTCGTTTCTGCGTCGTACTTAACGCTGTGGAATGGATTGGATTAGTCCACATCTGCAGGAGGGAAACCCCGTTGAAGTCCATCGATGTTAGCGTGGCTAACACAAGGCCAACTGAGACAGCAGCTCAGTTCCTCGCTCCACTCCAGGCGCGTCAGCTTTGTGCCTTTCCGGTGTTAGTTAGTGAAAGAAACTGAAGGAGCCGTCCAGTACTGATACGGCCTGTGAACCGAAGGGGAATTGGTACCTGAAAAAAGCGCATGTGGGAAAAAGCAATCAGTAGGTACCAGATCTCGCAATTTATTCATTATGCTTTGTTATTTTTCCTCTCAATTTAAAAATTACAGGCAGGTGAGGAAAACACGAATTTTCCTGCATTCAGTTTCGTCAGACACCAATTCCCTTCGGTTCTCAGGCCGTACGGTACTGGATGGATCCTGGCGTGGCGTGTCTGTCGCTAACTAATACCGGAAAAGCAACCAGCTAACCTGCCTTCGGGTGCGTTTACGCAGCGACTCGCCTTTGCATTCTCGCAGCTAGAACTCAATCGCCATGGCAAAGGTGACATTGCCATGGTAACAACGCTACAGGGATTAGCTAAATCCGACGTCGTTTGAGTAAATACTTGCAATCCTATAATCCGTGCCAATAGTATAAAGAATTCCTCATGACGAAACAATTTTCCCAAACGCTTCTGAACTCACGTTATTTGCTGTTTTCGTTGCGAGGCGGCAGACATAAAACCACCGCCATGTTGGAATTTGAGGTGATTTCTAGTTTCGAGCTGCGAGAATGCAATAGCGAGTGGTTGCGTAAACGTGCCCCTTAGGGCTCTTTAATACAACGAGACCTTCTCGCTTGCCGAAAGCTATTTGCTAGGCAACCGGAATTTATTTACGATTAACTTCCCGTTTCTGTTAAGTGAATGCGGTAATGGACAACAAATTAAATGTATTATAAATAACAACACGGGCAAAGAACAAAGTGCAAGTCATTTTAAACATTGCTACAACATTATTGCCTTTTCACGCTATTTCGAAAATTTGCTCTTCTCGCTGAAAAAAAACAGATTCTAGCAGTGCTCAATCGACGGTAGAATAAATAGCTACTCGCAGAGCGAGAATTCAAAATCCAACATGGCGTCCATTTCGGGGTTGTCGAATCGAAGAGAAAGCGTCGAATACTGGTATTCAGAAATCTGTCCACCGTCTTGTACTGCAATAAGAATTGTTTTCTGGTTGTCATTAATCGACGCTGTCGTGTTGCACGCATCGGGAGGCACGAGGAGGAGATTGGCGTCCGCGTTGTTGCCGTGGTTACTACGTATAGACAACTTGAAAACCATATTCTTTGGCAAAGGCGAGAAGCAGCTATAGCAGATTTAGTATTGACCAAGTGAAAGCTAGTAAGCGAGAAAATTGTCCTGGCGTAAACGCGCCCTTAGGGAGCGTTTACGCAACGGCTCGCTGAAGTTCATTATCGCAGCTAGAAGCTAAAAAAATTATCTGAAATCCCAACATGGCGGCGGTTGCAGCTCTGCCAGCTCGCAGCGAAACGAGTAAATAATTGAGCTTGGAAGCTATTGGGAAAACTGTTTTGGTGAGGAGGAATTCTTTATCTTACTGTCACTAATTATAAGACTACAAGCTTTTGCTCAAACGATGTCGGATTTACCTAATCCAGGAAGCGATGTTACCATGGCAACGGCAACTTTGCTTTCGCGATTAAATTCCAGCTGCAAGAATGCAAAGGCGAGTCGTTCCGTAAACGCGTCATTATAGTGAGCCAGGAACGCAACGTCAATGTCAGTTTGCCTTGTGTTAACAAGCCGTATTTCCACTTTCTGTAGGAAGATGGCGCTGCTAAGAGGTTAGCTGGTAGGGTCCAACGTTCACTGTATTGCAGGGTTGGCAATCTCCTGAGAAAAACTAGTTTTGGACAGGGCACTGGTAAATACCGGCAAATGGTAAATACCAGCTAAGTGGGGAAAATGTTATTCTTTATATATTTTTTTTATTACATGCACTTTTTTTAAGTTTGGTGCCTAACTGCTCATTAACACTAACAGTTAGTACTTCGTAATTCTATTGAAACAGAAAATTAAAGTAACAGAATGCAGTGAAACTATTAACATAGAAATTTTCATAAAATAAGGGGAATCCCAATAATACTGTATTTGGTTTTGGTTTCTATTTCTGATTTGGGGGAAAATTCTCCCGGGAATGACTCAGGATAACTTGGTGTTTGAATTTTTTTTTCTGTAAGACAACTTGCTATGTTACGTCCTAATCCTATATATATAAACCTATATGGCAATTCACAAAAAAATTGTCAATAAAAAATCATTATGAGAATTTTTAGCATTTAATGATAATGTTTTACTTATAACACACAATTATATTCATTTTCCTATGTAAACGTTGCATCAGCAAACATATTTTGAATCTAAAAACGTCGTTATGGAACATTATACTGTGAAACGCCATTTTCACACGCCATTTTGAATCTAATCTTTTGAATTGAAGACACTTTTAATTATATTTAACACTATTTAATTTTTAAAACTAATAAATTACATTTTACACGTTTATACACCTATTTTTGTCTTTAACTGGGAAAAAAGTAGTTTATCCCAGGGCGGCAAAAACCTGGTAAAAAAAACCACCCCTGGTAAATACCATGCCAACCCTGCTGTATTTCCCCATCTACACAGTCGGCTCTTGCCCAACGGTGTTTACTGTCCCCCAAACAGACCCCTCGTAAGATAAAAGATGGCCACCGCTCCATTGCAATGACGCTGACTTGTAGAAATTTTATCAGCATTTTCCATATTAAAGGGCAATTACATCCATTTTGACATGTATGTTTAACTTTTGGATCACTTACACAATAACTAAACACAATAACTGCGGCAAGAATACGTTACTTACGTCCGATATAACAATTTAATTACTGCATCGCCAAAACACGACACGGAGACAGCCATTGTTTTGCTGGAACGCTCAGAAATTAATGCCGACAGATGTCACTTTTCGATTTCGACTCGCAGCCAATTGAAATAACTGTATTGACTGTGAGGAGCCCAAGCGTCTGACAGCCTTAGCTGGCCGGCAATGTAGTGGCCAGCTAAGGCCGTCAGACGCTTGAGCTCCTCACAGTCAATACAACTATCTCAATCGGCTGTGAGTCGAAATCGCTGTCGGCATTTAATTTCTGCGCGTTCCAGCAAAACAATGGCGATCTACGTGTCGTGCTTTGGTGATGCAGTATTTAAATTGTTATATCGGACGTACGTAACGTATTCTTACCGCAATTCTTGTGCTTAGTTATTGTGTAAGTGATCCAAAAGTCAAACATGCATGTCAAAATGGATGTAATTGCCCTTTAAATACCGGGTCACACTCTTTGTTGTTACATTTCCTACACAGTGAAGTCATAGTTCCGCTGGGGTCCACGCTGGCGCTAGTGAGGCCATGCAGTTTCACAGACAGATAAACAAGACTTGCAGTTGCGCGGGTGAAAGTAACATGATTAGCGGCGGCGCGGAGACTCCTGCGTTGATCTCTGCCAATGAAAGGAGAAGCAGGCCCTAAAAAAATAGGAGAGAGGAGGATAAAAAAAAAACAGGTGTTGGAAGAGAAGAAAGGGGAAGAAAAAGGGAACAGCGACCAACTCTTAGTCTCGCGCAATTATACCGAGATAATTGGCACGGGCGTAGGAAGAAGTCACGTGGAAATCAACTCGGTATAACAACATGACAGCCAAAACATTGTCGTTTCCGAAGAGATCGTAGCACTGCTCTGGGCAATAACAAAACCGGAGAATAGACGAGCTTGTTGCTGCTTTTTTTTTTTTTAAAGGTGGCACAGTTATAATCTGTAAAAAAAAAAATACTATGCATAAATCGCTGTCAATAATACAGGCTGATTACAAAGGAAATAGACAGTTTGAAGCATCTATTAAACGAAAGCTATATCAACTTATCGGTAACCGGTTTTTACCATCACGTTCTGCACAGAGACGTCAGGAAGGCTAAAAGTGTAAATCATAAATTTACCGACATAATTTTCCATCTAGCCAAAAAATCGTGCAGACTGATTTCCCACATGGCCAAACATTGGAGGGGCGTGACCCCCCCCCCCCCCCCCGTACCCCTCCACCCTCCTCCGTAAAAACGTCCTTGGTTCTGCAACTCATTTAGTTTCGCCTAGCAAGTTTTAGATGTTCAATGTGTTCTCCCTTAGTTACACGGCATACATCCATATGATAAACAAATGCGGGCCAAACACGGTTTAGCATATCCTCGTCAATTACGGAAATTGTTGCTGTTCTCCGTTACCTACGATACCGTAGGTTGGTTGGAAGGGCGTAATGAACACCTGCTCTTTGACATATCCCCCTAAAAAAAAAAAGTCACATGATTTTAGATCAGGCTTTGAGGATGAGCGCAGAGGAAGTTTTGCTTAATTCAAGGACACAAAACGCCTTCACTGTAGAATTTGCGGCCATTTTACAGAAATAGTCACGTGACATTCACGTTAGGTGCATTCGAAAACAACCACTGCTCTGCGAAACTTAGTGAGTCGCAGAACGTAACAGTGAAACCCGTTTAGGATGGGTGCGAGTGGGGTAAGTTTTATCTTCTGTTTCCAGTATTGTGAGCGGTGTCCCACAAGGCTCTGTACTAGGCCCGTTGCTGTTCGTAATTTATATAAACGACCTGTCTTGTACCAGCTCAGGTATTAATGATTTGAAATTTTCCGATGATCTGAAACTTGGAACTGAGATCATTTCTGTGCAGAATACTATCGCTCTCACATCAGAGATTGTAAATGTTTCAGACTGGTCTGAAACTTGGCAGCTGCCACTCTCTCTTCCAAAATGCGTTACATTCCATGTAGGACGCTTAAATCTGAGCCACACATACAGGCTGAACGACGCCCCGATGCCTGATGTGGACGAGGTTCGTGACCTTGAGATGTGGTTGTCGTAGAAACCTTACACCTTCCTTGCACTGTAGTAAGATTACTGCTCTGGCTTTCCGTCGGCTTCCAATTGTGAATCGATGTTTTCATTCAGGGAGTATACAGATCCGGGTCTGGGCATTTAAAGTCTTTGTGCGCCTATTACTGCAGTAATGGGCGCACACACCCGTGTGGTCGCCTTCCTTGCTTAAAGATATTGATATGGTTGAGTTAGTTCAACGACGATTCACAAAGGGTTTGCCTGGCCTCAGAGAATTTCCGGCTGGAGAACGCCTGCAGAGGTTAAAATTAGAACCTCTGGAACTTCGCAGACTGAAATTCGATCTTGTGCTCACCTTTAGGATTTTGCGAGGTTTCTTATCAGTGGACCTGCCTTTCTTCGACCTGAGTTCTGTTCACTCCACTAGAGGCCACTCTTTGAAGAATTTAGTTCAGCCATCGAGACTGGAGTGTCGTCGGCATTTTTTTTTTCTGTGAGGATGGTGCCTGTTTGGAACTCCCTACCTGAGGAAGCAGTCTCGGCGACCTCTGTAAGTAGGTTCAGCAGAATTTTAGATAAATTGCCGCTAACCAGGTTCTTGACGCGGCAGTATTAATTATAAATTATCATGCTGCATTCTTTCGTATTGGTATCAGTGGCTCACCGCCCTTCCAACATCCACTCCACTTAGAAGTGGGATGGATACCTTATTATTATTATTATTATTATTAATAATAATTGATATAATTACAAAAGCATTAAATGAAAAAAAATATGTAGGGACCATATTAATTGATTTACAAAAAGCATTTGACACTTTTAATCACGAAAAATTAATTAGGAAATGTGAACAAACAGGCTTGAGAGGAAAAATTTTAAATATAATAAAAAGTTATTTAACAAATAGAAAAGCAACATTAAAAATAAATAATGAATATAGTGATTATAAAGACATTAAATTTGGAGTACCACAAGGTTCGGTGTTAGGGCCTCTATTGTTTTTAATATATGTGAATGATATAGAAGATTATGTAAACAATACACTAATATATATGTTTGCTCATGATACTGTAATGATTTCTATAAATTATAAGTATGATGACATGATACAAAACTTACAAACGGATTATGATATGATAAATGGATGGTTAATGGACAATGAACTATATATAAGTGAAGAAAAAACAATTAAATTAGAAATAATAGTACCAAAAATGAAAAATGAACATGACAAAAATGTTGTGCATCATACAGAAAAGTGTATGAGTGAAAAGGAAAGTAACAAACAACCTTGTATAAATACTTGTAATAAAATAGAATCAAAGAAATCGGCGAAATATTTGGGAATGGAAATAGAAACAAACTGGGACTTTAAAGAACACATAACACACTTGATAATTAAACTAAGACAAATGTTGCCAGTGTTATATAAAGTAAAATATATATTAAACAATAAAAAAAAAAAATATTATATGATGCGTGGGTAGAAAGTATTTTAAGATATGGCATAGAAATTTATGGCTTTGCAGCAAAATATATATTATTAAGACTACAAAGAGTTCAGAATAAATTCGTAAAAGTATTATTTGGAAATGGAAATGAAACAACACACGAGATCTAAAATAAAATTCTAAAGATAGGAGACCTTCGAGATTATGTAATCATTGTCAAAAATTATTATAGTAACACTTATAAACAAGCAACTGAGTCAAAAAGTGAACGACTGAAAAAAACAACAAATAAATTTAAAATACCAGATTGGAATAACTTCTATGGAACAAAAAATAGAAACTACTGCATACCACATATTTCAATAACATATACAGGTTGAATAAAAATATTCTTAATTACCAAAGTATAACAAAGTTAAAAATAGCCCTAAAACAATCAATAGTAGAAATATATGAATCTAATATTAAATAATTAAAACTAATCTACTGATAAGGTTGTATATGTAAATATCGTGCCTAGAAAATTTTTGAAAAATACTAATTGAAATAAGAATTAACACAATTAATTAAACATGTAAGAGATTTTTTCTTTTTATTATTATTAATGTGCATTTATTGATGTATTTCGTCGACAAATACTTTAAAATGTAAATTTAGTGTATGTATTTTGTGTCATTTATTGTGTTAAATTGTAAGTGTTGTGTTTTGCTGCTCACACAAGTTCCTTGGAACTTCGAGCACGTTCAAGCAATAAAAAAAAAAAAAAATAATAATAACCAATGACCACTGCTATACCTAATATATACAAATGATATTTCAGAAAATATAAAAAAAACACAAGTGTTACTGTTTGCAGATGATACCATAATGATTTCAATAAACAATAATTATGAAAACATGATTGAAAACCTACAATATGACTTTAATAAACTGAATGACTGGTTTATTGTAAATGAATTATTTATTAGCAATAAAAAACTATACACATGGATATGACAGTCCCTAAAATGAAGAAAAGTGAAGGATTACGGGTTATTAAACACTATGGAAATTGCACAAATTTAGAATTAAATCATGAAAATAAAAAATGTAATAAGGAGTGCATAAATTTGGAAAAAAAGACCAGTGCAAGATATTTGGGAATGGAAATAGATTCAAATTGGAATTTCAAAGGCCACATAATTCAAGTCATAACAAAAATAAGACAAATACTACCAAAAATCCATCTATTAAAGAATATACTAGACACTAAAAATAAAAAAAATATTATATGAAGCATGGATAGGAAGTATCATAAGGTACGGTATTGAATTGTATGGTTTTACATCAGACTATTTAATAGAAAGAATGCAAAGGACACAAAATAAAATGATCAAAGTGTTGTTTAAAAAACAGGAAGGAATAAAAGCAATATAATTATACAAGACTAATAATATACTTAGAATTACAGAACTAAGAGATTACATAGTAATAGCAAATAATTATGCCTCAAATATGTATAAAAATAGCAGATTTACTGATATAGATAATATCAGAATGAATAAGCCAATATACACAGTACCAAAATGGAATAATGTATATGGGAAAAGAAATAAAAAGTACTACGTACCAAATATTTTTAATAAACTACCAAGAAATATGATGAATTACCAGAATATTAATGAATTAAAACGGAAATTAAAAGTTAAACTTACAAGAAAATAAACCCATTGCGAAGTGTTGAATTCTGAAATTTGAAGTCTAAAATATAAAAAAAATTCTTAAAATTCAAACCTTTTAATAACTATGATAAATTACACCTAAATTTTAATTTCAACAAGATGTATATTTGTTCTCACACAAGCTACTTTAATTAATAGCTTCGAGCATTACAGAGTATATTGTACATATATGTATTGTAATGAAATAATAAAATATATTATATATTATTATTATTATTATTATTATTAAGCTGTGTATAGTTTTCCAGTAATAAACACTACAAACTGTCTATTTTTTTTAATCACCCTGTATAACGGTAAATTGGAAAATAAACCATCAGCGAAAAGGGTGGCGTTCTACTTGAAAAACCGGGGAAAAAAATTCAGGGAATTTATCAAGTCTGGAAACGTCAGGGAAAAATCAGGGAATTTGATAAACATATATTGAAATTCACGGTATGTCAACATTTTCCTCTATAAAGGTTACCTAATTTTTTTCACTTCTAAAACCTTCACTTTATTTCAATTAAAACTATAAAACTCCTTGAGCATACAGTAATGATATAGGTTGTTAGGTGTTACGTGCGTTTCTAGTTTTGCTCAGATCAAGGCATTCCTACTCTTTAGCGGTCCCAGTTACGGCAGTGCTACTTTTTTTTAATATTATTTAACAAAGCGATGCAATGTAGGTATTGAAATCTGAGTGAAATACGAAAAAAAAAAATTGTAGTCCTGCACTGCATCATCTTTCGACCGAAAAAAAAAATCAGGGAAAAGTATCACCATTCGTCTGGAAAATCTAGAAATATCAAGGAGTTTCATCATGAGGGTTTGAATGCCACCCTGTTGAAGTAACTTAGTACAGTAAACCACCTTTCTGCAATCACGTTTCATTTAAGTGCTGTGATCCGGATTCCAACTCATTTCCAATTTACCTTTATATTATTTACAGCGATTTACGTTTTCCAACAAAGTTCTATCACGAATATTACACCAGTGAACTAAGCCAATAGTGAATTAAAGGTACACCCAGCCTGCCTTATAACATCCGCCTGCCTTATAACAGCCATGCGCTGATCGCCATCCGCGCATATACCATCGCCAAGATCAACTGAATAGTAGCTGCGTTCCTCGCAGCGAAGAACGCAAATTCTGTCGCAGGTGGCATTGCGCCTAATAGACGAACCAGCATGAACGCATTAATTGTGTCGTCACAAACCGGAATGATTCTCGTATTTTAACATCACAATTTATAATTTCCTAGGCTAGTGTCTTGCAATTTTGCTTCGGCGATCTATTGGAATAATTAATTTTAATTTTTACCGCATTAGTCGTTTAGATTTTTGATCTCGTGGTAATTATTAGCAAATTAGTACATGCACACACAGAGATGAAACGTCATGGTTATTTTAAGCGCGCAAAGGGTCATATACGTGCGGGACGCAGTAAATATAGTTAAAAATTATTCAACAGAAAATCTTCAGACGCCACATTTTAAAACGGATTTTTTCCAAGGGATTGACTAGCGGTGAGGACCTTTGGGGCCGTACTTGATGTGGAGGATCGAGAAAAATGGCGCTGGGAGGAAAAACCTTTTAAGCCTAAAAATGACCGAATTGTATTAACGAAAATGAACCAGAGAGGGCTCTGCCTGTACACAAAAATAAGATAGTTTACTAACAGTTCGCCTGCGATCGTAGCTTCTGAAACCAAATGCTCTATGGATTTACCGTACATGATCACCGATTTGAAATTGTAGAATACCTGCCTAACAAATTATAAAACATGCTTGCAAAATAACTCGCCCACAAATTCGACCACATAACATTTTTTGTTACCCTTATGTATTTTTGTTGTTTCAATTTACTTGCTTCTCACAGTTGCTTACTACTATATTTTTTCCTTTATTAAAAACTAACTATTGTCGATATTTATCTTGTTTATTATAAAATTATATTTATTTACTACGACATTTTCCAGCCATTTGGCACCGTAGCGTGGTTTCAATACAGTTAAAATTAAAATAAAGTTAACCCCCGACAGTCGAATTTCTCAAATTGTCAAACGGGTGGTTACGCATACGCGTAACAGAAAGAGCGGCTCGCTCACGAAAGCAGCGACACTCATACTGGCTGCGGTGTTTTTGCGGAAGTTGTTGGAACTAATTTCTTATTTCCGCAACGGGAAAACGAAAGTGTTGCTATCTTTAAAGTGAGAGGCGACGTTCCAACCGTCTTCACGTCCTAAGACCACATTTATTTGAAATTGTAAAGATGGTTGGCCGATTCTGCGACATTTATAATTCGTAAAATGCAAGGCGTTTCCGAGTAAAAAAAAAAAAATTCCAGACTGAATAAGTTACCGAGATATTAACAATTGAAATTGGTGCTTTAATTAGTAGTCGTCGCAAAGGCTTACACAAGGCTTAAAATAATGAGGAAAAACTTTTGCAGTGCAAAGAAAATTAACGAATTCACGTGAAAACACCAGATTACAGAACGGGAAAAACCACGTTTTGCAGAACTTTATTAGAACAATTTACTAAAAA
>JAHWFP010098024.1:0-34078 GCA_023313725.1 Lithobius niger | reverse complement strand
CAGTAACTGGGTTAGCTGCAAGGTGCACTGGTGGGGGAAAAGAAGAGCGTCTTACTGAAGCCAATGCTATAAGACTGCATTTCTTAGGCCTAAAACGCACGATTTTTGTCGATTTGTTGGCAGTTGCTGACATTTTTAAGCAAGTGGAATCTTTATTTTCCAATTACAACCTAAGCAGCATTGGGGACTGGCGAAAACAAAGGTTTTTTAAGCTTACGAAATCCACGCTCAAAGCACTGGCTTGACTAAAAGCGCTGTTGTTTAACCCACCATTTCAATCTAGTGCCCCTTGCAGGTATCTCTCTTGTAGCAATATGACGTCACTTGACGCTGCTCCATATAATTTACAGCGATTTGTGTTGATTTATTTGCCTTTTGGGTGCCGTTACTAACATTCGTGATGGGTGAGTGGGGGAAGAACTCGAATAACAGTCTGAAATAGCTGATTTGGTTGGGGACTGTATACTAGGGATTTTGTCAAAGTTCTTGCCATTCAGTGTCAGACAGGGTAGTATGCGAGGCTACGACGCTGCCCCTACCGTGATCGGAGTTTTTACTGTTTACCCCTGCCCATTATTGGCTTTCTTTCTACTTCTAACCTTAACCAGGGTTTAATACAGGCTTAAACATTGAGCGGGTTCACCTACACCGGCGAACGAGACGCCCGTATTCTAAACGCTGACTAAAACTCGTACTTGACTTGAAATGACGTCACGCCTATTTAGTGCCATTCACCACCAGAACTTCTTTTGGATACATTTGGAAGAAATCGGGTGGTGAATGGCACGTAATAGGTGTGACGTCATTTCAAGTCAAATGACGTCACACCTATTAAGTGACATTCACCACCCGATTTCTTCCAAATGTATCCAAAAGAGGTTCTGGTGGTGAATGGCACTAAATAAGTGTGACGTCATTTCAAGTCAAGTACGAGTTTTAGTCAGCATTCAGAATTCGGGCCGAAAACAAATTATTGGCATTTCAACAGTTACGTGTTGCAGGCGATGGTCGAATGATTATCTATTTGCACCAACGTTGCTAGTCACAATACAAACGCAACGGATGTAGCAGTTAAGTGTAGTATTGA
Source organism: Lithobius niger (assembly GCA_023313725.1). NCBI lineage: Eukaryota > Metazoa > Arthropoda > Chilopoda > Lithobiomorpha > Lithobiidae > Lithobius > Lithobius niger. The sequence continues at coordinate 32,991 of JAHWFP010098024.1, read as the reverse complement.
ACAAAGAGGAGCCCGTTTTGAAACACTTCCAGAAAAAAGAAGGAAGTAATCGACAATGATGAAAACTTTTACATTTAATTTTGCTGCTTACTCATCTGTATAGGGTTATTTAGAACGCGATATCTTGTTAAGTTTCCAGTGCCGAAAATAATAGGGTGGTAGGTGTTTTGATATCGTCCCCCTCCTCCTCCCTACACACACAAACTAAAAGGCTGAATCAGAAAATGGATCTCAGTCTGAAAAACGGGAAGTAAACGAAACCGTTAACAATTTTTCGGAAAATGTGTCTCGAGTAGGAAACTTCATTCATTTCCCTTACCCCCCCCCCCCTCCGCTCATCTTCGAGCTGCTCCTGTATGCTTCTAATCTCTTCTAATGTACATCGATTCATAAGCTGGGTACGAAATATGGGCTTAAATGGTCTTACGGTATATGGATAACTGCTACAACTGGTCACGGTTGTGACCTTAAGCCTTAATAACGGGTTCAGTGAGTTATCCTTATGCCAGTGGAGGATGTGGCCATAGCGATTAAGGTGCTATGCAAGTGATCTGGGGGCGAATTGGGTAGCTGGTTCGAATCCGGGTCATGCCACTCCGACGAAACGTAAGTGCGTAAAGGTGGCTTACTGAACTACGTTATTTCTAGTGTATGATTTTCGCTGTTGGCTTATTTTCCAATTTTCCACAATCGCGAAACAAAAAGAAGTGATGTCATACCAGAAAAGAAATTTAGCAAAAGGGAATGAAAATGGTTCGACCCTTCAGATGAGTGATATCAACAGATTAAAACATTCACTAACTACTGACCAATCCAGTACTTTACATCTTGAAGGAAAAATTCGAACTTTGCTAGAAGGTTTTACAAATTGTTAGATTTGTCTTCTTAACTATAGAAATTAAAAAAAAAGTTTTGGTTTTCGCACCTTGAGTATATAAAGTTCCGAAACTTTTTATGTACTCATGATTGCACTTATAATGACAGCAGATCGCTCTACAGGGCAGCGTCATGTGACGTCATTTTGGCTACGAGACACCATTTGGAGGTAATAGTTACAAGGTGCACTAGATTAAAATGTAACGACGGAAAAAACGGCACTTCTAGTCCAGACAGTGCTTTGAGAGCGGCTTTCTTAGGCTTAAAAGAACGTTGTATTCTCCAACAACGAAAATCGCGCGCTATAGGCTTAAGAAATCCAGTATAATAGCATGGGGCGAGGGATAATCGTCTAACTGGAAAATCGCATAATTGGAAGAACGTATAACGGAAAACAGTATAACGGAAAGTCGTCTAACAGGAAATTCGTATAATGGAAAACCGTCTAACTGGAAATTCGTATAATGGCTTATCGTCTAATGTCCCTGCCTCGCTCGCGCTGCCGCGCTCGCTGCGGCTATACATAAAACATCAGAAACCGCAGTTAGACGTTGATCCAGTTAGACGTTTATCCATTATACGATTATCCATTATACGATATTTCGTTTAGATGATTTTCCATTATACGATATTCCGTTTAGATGCTTTTCCAGATTTTTTTTGTAGGCAGATTTTAGACAATTATCCCATTAGACGATTTTCCAGTTAGACGTTCGTCCGACGCCCCTAATAGATTGGCTTCAATAAGACGATCTTTCTTTCTCCCTCCAGTACTCCTTGCAGCTAACCCAGTTACTGGCTCCACAGAGTTATACACAATAATACTACTTCGTGCCACTGCCCTATACAATTCTCAACCACGATGGATCATTTTTAAAGTTAGGCCTAACGTTAGGGTTAGGTAGGGCTGATTCTGCCATTCATATTAGTCGAAACTATGCTGTTTAAACAAGTATTTCCTATTATAATTTTGTCCTGCCTATTTCGTCTTTGTGCCGCCACACACTCCACTGCACGCTGCATACGAGGAAACACGAAAAAATGTCTTGGACGCAAGCATCCGCAACGAAGAAAGAAAAAACGAAAACGTTTAAGTTTTGCAGAGGATTTCAATGACAAAGCACAAAACGGAAGGGGGGTGGGGGAAGAGTCTAACCTTCGAAATCGTTATGTGAACATTAGGGTTAATAGTCAGATCGAACTACTTCGGCGCAAATTATGAATCATAATAAATAGGCAATAAGAAGCCTGTAAATTCCAACTCTGAAGGTTTCATAACTATTGCGTAAATAAACGAAATGATTGTGAGAAAATTCTCGAAATCTTTTAGAACCAGCGGCTAGTCACCAATCCGCTCGTGAAAACAATAACTAAAATTAGATTTACACTTTTCCACAATGCGCCATACATAATATGCAATGACATTTGAAACACACGCACAGCTAGACAGTCAGTGATATTTGAAACATGTGCACATACGGACATTATCGTTTTAATTACAAACATTTGAGAAAGGACACCCCAAAAGTATACAACACAAAATACTATAATTAATTATAGAAAATAAAAGTAACTCGTTTAATGTTTAAGGTAAGGTTGCCTGAAGCCAAAACAGCAAAGGAGCAAGAATAAGCTTTTCTGTAAGGTCAGACAACACAATGTTGCTGAAATGTTTAGTCCACTTGATACCTTACTGCTGTTCTCAACCATTGCAGCCACCGAAAGCACAAACTGCTAATAATAGGAAACATGTTTAGGGCCTATATTACATATGCGGAGTGAATAGAAATTTATTTTGAAGTTATATTTACGTTTATTTTAATGGCTTTACCATACAACATAATGTTCCTTAAAAAACTGGGTGCAAAATTAATTCTGCTAGGTTTGAGTTTTTTATGTTTTGGTATGAAGAAGCTCTTTGCCCTTTTTCACATTTTTGCTTTTCTTAAAGTAGGTCTAAGCTATCTATCATATTAATTCAAGCGCGTTAAAATAGCGAGAAAAATGGCCAAACCTTGAAGTAATTTGTACAAAGATGAAACTAACGGCATTCTCCCTTGAAATCTGTCGTAAATATCATAACAAAAGTATACCAACATATGATTAGTGGAAAGACGCCATTTTGAACGCGCAAATTCGACACTTTCGCTGTTATTTACTGAAATCCTGAATCCCTTTCACAGTTAGCAAAATTATACCCGTTCCTTTAGTGTTCCTCTTGAAATCTCCTTTCCAATGATACCAAACATAACCGGTAGTAACTACCGGAAGTGACACTAATGTGTTAGTGGAAAGACTCCATTTGCGTCTGAATATGACCCTTCCACTGTTATTAATTGAAATACTGAATTCCCTTTCACAGTTAGCGAAATGACACCCCCTGCCTTTATTGTTCATCTTGAAATTTCCTTTCTAATGATACCAAACACAACCGGAAGTAACTATCGGAAGTGATACTAGTGAATCATGATTAATGCATTGTATATTACAGCATTATTTTGGGCCTTTTAACATTTTCCACACCCTTCCCATGTCGTGCACGTTTGGCGATGCCATCGGGGGCCTTTGAGTCCCTGGCAGGTCTAACCTTGGTGGTAAGGCATTCGTGTCCCAAAACCTCTTACCATCATCCATTCCTTGGCCGTTTATTGTACTCTGTATTTCCATGTAATTGCGGCTGGCTGTCAGTGACTCCCCAGTCCTTGCCAGACCCGTTGCTATCGCAACAAATATTATTATTATTATTATTATTATTATTATTATTATTATTATTATTATTATTATTATTATATGCCTTAATGGAAATAATAGGCTTATATAGTGCCAAGAATCGAAAGAATTTCACTGTGTGCGAAAAGTATGAAATTTGCTATGGATGCACAAGAATGGTAACAGGAAAATGAGGTTATGATAGCAAGTTCACCCCCCCCCTCCCCGACGGTTGAGGAACGTGTTTTTGGCTGTCAACAAATCAAAAGCATTATTTGAAACAAAAACGTTTAGCAAATAATTCTAGACAGGAAATATGATATACAAATTTTACGTAAAAGTAACCATTAAGCCCAAAAGCGTATTACCCCATACACCACCCTTAATTCGCGCGAACGCTCCTTTTATTAATTGCTTGGATCTCGCCCAGTGAGTTTGGGTTTCAAAGTGGTCTTGCAAGCTATCCAATAGCCCGAAGTGGACATGCTTAGGATATTCTGAAAGATCAGGATCTATTCTTTCCATAAATTATAATCATTACTGTGTAGCTAAGATAGAAATACAAATACAAGTATTACAATGGCACTTTGAAATTGAAAATAACCGCTACGCCATTACAATTTCACCTTCAAAAGGGCTTAGGATGGTCCCTATCTAAGCTAAACAATTTTGGTCAGGATTGATGGAAAGAACAGATCCCCATCTTTCAGAATATCCTAAGCATGTCCATTGCATCGTTGGGAGGTGAAGACCACCCCTGAAGAGGAAAGTATGGAAATGCTAATTGAGTTGGACGAGATCTTTATAAGCGAAATTAAAAAGCGTGCTATACACCGAAACCTAGCCCGGATTGATATATTGAACGGTTCAACAGATTTAACACGACGTAGTTTTGTAGCCCAAATTGTAAAAATAATAGTTTTTTTTTTTCACGGCATCTGGAAAGAATGAGTAGGAAACATTCAAATGCTAATGGGAACATTGTGAGAACATCCAAACACAAAAGCGGAACATTTCTAAACGTTTTTTTTTTTTATTGGTGTTTGTTTCCCATAACGATTTACATTCATTTATTATATGTTTTACGACGTGTTTAACTAAATCGTCTTGAAAGAACGTGTAGGAAAAATTCAAACGTGAATGAGGAACGCGACGGTGAGAACATCCAAACATAAGCCCGGAACGTACCTAAACGTTTTCATTGATGGTTGTAGGTTCTCCTAACGACTTACATTCGTTTATCAGCGATGCTCTAAAAGCAATTAATGACATTGTTTCTCAAGCCCTGGACGAGGGCAAACTCGCTGGTGCTATTCTGATAAACCTTCAAAAAGCATTTGATACTATTGACCATGGTATCCTATTTTATAAATGCAAAAACTTAGGATTTCGTGGTAAAATCCTCAATATTCTTGAAAGTTACATGGGTGATCGTCATGTATGCACCAGAATTAACAACGAAAATAGTAACTTTTTAAAAGTTGAACATGGGGTACCACAAGGTTCAGTCCTTGGTTCCCTACTGTTTCTTATCTACATAAACGACATCCCAGAATTTGTCGAAAAATGCAAAATTTTTCTCTTTGCTGATGATATTTTTTTTTACTTGCTATTGACATGGATGTTGACAAACTGCTGCATGACTTTAATGCACTGAATTCTTGGTTCGTATCCAACGAAGTTTTTATTATTGAAGAGAAAACTCTTTGCATCACTGTAAAATCACCACATGCTCAAAGAGCTGTTGGGAAAAACCTCTTTAGCCACACTAAATTTTGCACAAACAGTAACTGCATGAATACATGCAGAGTTATCAAAAGGGTGAGTGAAGCAACTTATCTGGGCTTCCAAATTGACTCACAGTGGACGTACAAAAAACGGATAGAGAAACTCATTAAAAAACTTAGGAAACTTATGCCAAGTCTTTACCATATTATAAGGTATCTCTTAAACACAAAAAAATAAAAAAAAAGGTCTGTTATGCTTGGCTAGAGAGTCAAATTAGATATGGCATTGAAATTTATGGCTTTGCCACTTACTGCCACCTAAACAAAAATTCAAAATATAATTATAAAAATTTTGTTGAATAAATATGGAAATTTAAACACTAAGGAGGTTTATAGGAAAACAGAAATACTTAAAATAAGACAGCTGAGAGATTTTGTGGTTGTTCTAAAACATTATTTTAATGATGAATATAAAATCAGTTCCAACACCAAAAATGCATACTTGCGAAAAACAACATACCGATATGAGGTGCCTTTTATGAGGAACCAGTACGGTAAAAGAACCAACAGCTACAAAATTCCCTACATTTTCAATGAAATCCCCTTGCAACTGCTTCAACTTAATTAAATATCAACCATTAGAAAGCATCTAACTGCTTACTTTTTAGACCGATAACTAATAGATTAGCTTTTCTTTCTTTAAATCATACGGCTTTTTCTTTAGCATTCTTTGTTTTTTATAATGTTTAATTTTGTTTACGATATTATTTCTGATAGTTTGAAGTGGCTTGTTTCTAATATAGTTTCTGATTTGTTTAAAGTATTTTATTCCTGATATGATCGTTATATTGTTTGCAATAATTCTGATATTGATTCCGGTCATGCGATGTGGGGGTAATGATTACGCGTGAGAAGGAGAACACGTAGAACCTACTTGCAATTTCATGGCGACCAGACCGAGGATTCAGAAAATGCGGACATCATGAAGGTCCCGTTGGGCGAGTCCTGTGGGGAGCGGCCCTGTCAGAAAGTTGGGGTCCCCACATAAAAAACTGCCTTCATTTCATAGAATTGACAGGAAATTTGGTAGAATTTACACATCCTAACTGGCGCAACACAAAAAATTGCCTTCATTTCGTAAAACTTTCCGGAAATTTTGTAGAATTTACATACCCTAACTAGGAAGGGGGAGGGTCACCAAACATCATGTACAATTTCCGCGAGTAGGGGAAAAGTCTATTTGAAGGAACACACACACGGACGGACGCAAGCACGCACACACAAACTTAGGGTGTCACTGTCACTTGAGGACAGGTAAATTTCACAAAATCTGCACACCTCGCACTACTCAACCTTCCCGCTTCCTCCTCCCGTTCGACGAAAAAAAGTCTCTTCTTTGCTTCCATCTTCGTCGAGATACAGGCTTCCCACTTTCCGCGCACTGAATTTCATCTATCTGGACGGGGTGTAAAATTGTCTTCCCGCTTGGAAGGGTCCGACGACGAACCATCCGATGACGAGTCACCCGACGACGAACCATCTGTCGACGAAGCATCTGACGATGAACCATCTGACGACGAAACATCCGATGACAAAACATTCGACGATGAGTCACCCGATGACGAACCATCCAACAACGTAACTTCTGACTATGACTCACCCGATGACACCCTGGAGACGGCGAACCCTCCATCGATAAAACATCCGACGAAACATCCGATGACAAAACATTCGAGGATGAGTCACCCCATGACAAGCCATCCAACGACGAAACTTCTGACGACGAGTCACGTGATGACGATTCTCCCAACGGCGAACCCTCCATCGACGAAAATCTGACGACGAACCATCTGACAACAAACCATCTGACGACGAGTCACCCGACGATAAAACTCCAAAGAAGAAACATTCGACGATAAATCACCCCATGACGAACCGTCTGTCGATGAATCATCCAACGATGAAACATCTGGTGATGAACCTTGGATGATGAGCTACCCGTCGATGAAACATCAGACGACGAACCATGGATGACGGGACTGACGATGAGTCACCCAATGGCGAAACATCCGACAACAAAACATTCGACAAGTCCATTCGACGACGAGTCACTTCTGACGAACCATGGATGACGGGACTGTTCAACGATGAAAAATTGACACTTCCACAAAACTGGTTGGGTACAACCCAAACCATGTAAATTCTACCTCATCAGACCATGTAAATTATACCAAATTCTATGTAAAAATCTGCGTTCACTTCAACCCAAACCATGCGAATTCTACCCCATCAGACCATGTAAATTCTACAAAACTCCACGTAAAATCTACATTCACCGAGGACTCGGCCTCTACACCTCACGTGACACGGAATCGTCGGAAATGACGTCAACTCCACTTTGCGAACGCGCGACCTTGCACAAATCACGTAAATTCTACCAATTTTTGCATAACATCTACATTCACCCATGGACTCGTCCTCTGCACCTCGTGGCACCCCGAATAACCGGAAGTGACGTGTCAACCCAACCTCGTGATCGCGCGACCACACCCCATCCGTGGGTATTCGGACCTTCTTGGGGGGTAAGCACGCATCATCATTACCCCAACCTCATCTGGGCGAACGACCCACCATCGTACCCACCATCGTATTGTGAAACGTACAATAAACAAACGTACAACGCGAGAGGAACATCTATAAAAACGTTTAGATACGTTCCGCATTTATGTTTGGACATTCTCATTACGTTCCTCATGTTAGCATGTTCCTACACGTTCTTTCAAGATGATACGAAACATACAATAAAAACTTCTAGATTGTGGCGGAAACATATAAACATCTTTAATCCATTTGTAAGAAGTTCATCATTCCTGTTATGAAATTCACATTAGGTTCTGCGTTCGTGTTCAGATGGGTTCCCACGAGCTATGTCTTTAATATGAGGAATATATCCGAATTGAAACTACATACGATGAGAACCATTCGTTTTGAACGCAAGAAAAAAAGAGGACCTCAGGTTACGAACTCAAGATAAAATATGGAGAATACATGTAATCGTGGTGATCTTAGAAAGAAACTGATAAAAAAGTTTGCGGCTACGAAAAAAGATAACCAATCTGACGAAGAATATCTTCAAGAATTGTTTAAACCCCTCATTGAACCGTTAAAAATGTTCGCTAAATTAACACCAAAAGATAACGATTACATGTTTGGATTACGGTACAATATGGATAGTGGAGATCTCACGATTGGGAATGAAACCGTGAAAATAATTGATAATGACATAGTGTTAGCAGGAAAGCAGTACCGTGGGTGGAATCAGCTGTGGAGTTTGCTGACTCAAAAAGACACGCAATATGAAATGTACGAGCCTGATGTCTTTGCTTCATACGCATAGATTCTGAAAGACAGTAACGTCATATACCGCAACAACGATCCTAACTCGGGAATGCCGAAATCAAACCGTGGATCCAAGTACGTAAACATTATCATACCAATTTGGGAGGATATGAAGAAGGAGAAAACTGGTTCGAGTCTCTGTGAAGAACCCGATGTAACGGATGAAGCAGAGTCTGAAGAAGAATACGTCGAATCGGGGACTGATGAATCTGAGTCGGAAGCTAATTCGAAAGATTATACCGAACGAAATGGTGGACAGGTTGAGACTCTTGTGTGCATCATCATTGACGGTTGAAGATGATTACGAAGAGGAAATAACAGAAATTCTACCAGAGTTGGAGGAGAGAGATATTATAAACGTCGATAAAGAGAGGAATATACGTTGAAATCTAAGCCATTTGGGAATTTTGCGCGGTTGATTGATTTTAACATGAGTTGTTTTGTTGGACATCAATATGTAATATTAAAAAAAAATTTTATGCATAACCGTGAAAGAACGCGTAGCAAACATTCAAACTTGAGAACTAGGTGAGGAGGTGAGAGCTTGTATGATGGAGAGGATCTGCAGAGTGTCACTACGAGGATTATGTGGTGCGGACTCTGGCTGAATTTACCCCTCTACCCCCCCCCCCCCCGAAGGTCCAAATACCCGCGGATGGGGCGAGGTCGCGCTTTCACGAGGTTGGGTTGACACGTCACTTCCGGTGATTCGGGGTGGCGTGAGGTGCAGAGGATGAGTTCACGGGGTGAATGTAGATTTTACGCAAAATTTGGTAGAATTTACGTAGTTTGTGTGAGGTCGCCCGTTCGCAAAGTGGGGTTGACGTCATTTCCAACGATTAGGTGTGACGTGAGGTGTAGAGGCCGAGTCCTCGGTAAACGTAGATTTTACGTGGAGTTTGGTAGAATGTACATGATCTGATGGGGTAGAATTTACATGGTTTGGGTTGAAGTAAACGTAGATTTTACATAGAATTTGGTATAATTTACATGGTCTGATGGGGTAGAATTTACATGGTTTGGGTTGTGTCAATTTTTCATCGTTGAACAGTCCCATCATCCATGGTTCGTCTGAAGTGACTCGTTGTCTAATGGACCCGTCATCTAAGGTTCGTCGTCGAATGTTTCGTCGTCGGATTTTTTGCCGTTGGGTGACTCATCGTCGAACAGTTTCGTCATCCATGGTTCGTCGTTGGATGTTTCATCGTTAGATGATTCGTCGACAGACGGTTCGTCGTGGGGTGACTCATCGTCGAATATTTCTTCGTCGGATGTTTCATCGTCGGGTGACTCGTAGTCGAATGGTTTGTCGTCAGATGGTTCGTCATCGGATGTTTTGTCGATGGAGGGTTAGTTGTCGGGAGATTCGTCCTCGGGTGACTCGTCGTCAGAAGTTTCGTCGTTGGATGGTGCGTCGTGGGACGACTCATCGTCGAATGTTTTGTTATTGGATGTTTCGTCGTATGTTTTATTCATGAAGGGTTCGCCGTCGGGAGAATCGTCATCGGGTGAGTCGTCGTTGGATGGTTCGTCGTGGGGTGACTCATCGTCGAATGTTTTGTCATCGGATGGCTTGTCGTTGGATGGTTCATCGTCGACGGATGGTTCGTCGTATGGTCACTCGTCATCGGATGGTTTGTCGTCGGACCCTTCCAAAGCGGAAAGGCGATTTTACACTCCATCCAAATAGATGAAATCCAGCGCGAGGGAAAGCGGGAAGCTTGTATCTCGCAGAAGAGACGATTTTTTTCGTCGGACGGGAGGGGGAGGCGGGGAGGTTGAGTATAGTTCGATGTGTGCAGATATTGTGGAATTTACATGTCCTCGAGTGGAAGTGACACCGTAAATTTGTGCGTGCGTGCGTCCGTCCGTCTGTGTGTGTGTTCTGTCAAATAGACTTTTCCCTACTTACGCGGTATAATTCACACACTCTGATTGGGGATTGGGGAAGGCATTAAAAAGTGGGGGTCACGACATAATAATGCTGTTTTCATCTCGTAGAATTTAAATAAATTTCGTTGAATTAAATGCCCTGGTTGGAAGATGCCAAAAACGTGGAGGTCACAAGGAGGGTTCCGGCGTACGTTTATTTTTAAAGATGACGACTGAACATGGGGCGGCCATGTTGTTATCAAAATGGGACCGCCTATGGGGGTACCCATCTAAGATTCACGGTCGAATGTACATGGCATTTGGTAGAATTTACACTCGTCCTGGGGCGATGACTTTACTTCTGGTCGCTGGGAATGGGGTGGGGAGCAATGACTTCATTCACGATCACAGGGATGCCAAACTGGTCATGTGGATGATGACGTATCTTCTGACCATGTGAGGAGGGTAGAATTCACAGGAAATTTGGTATCACATGTAATTTACAAATTCAGTCTGGGTTGATGATGCCACTGGGAGGGGGACGATGACGTCACTTCTGGTGACGTGAGGGGGTGACATCACGTCTGTCACGACGCCACTTCTGTTCAAGTGGGCGTAGAATTTATAAGAAATTTACTAGCATATACATGGAATTTGGTTGAATTGACACACCCAGCCAGAGCGATGACATCATTGCTGGTCAAGGGGCAATGACGTCACTACTGGTCAAGCAGGGGATGGGGGAGGGGCGTAATGCGACGTCACACTGGTAAAGGGGAACCCGTAGGGTGACGCCGTTTTTGATGAAGGGGGTAGAATTTACAAGAAATTTGATAGCATATACATGGAATTTGATAGAATTTACACATTACACATCCAGACCAGGTGAGGGGGCAATAACATCGCTGTCGGTCAAGGATGTGCGATGCCGTTAATTTTGACGACAGGTCGGCAAGCAGATATCACGACTGGTTTCTGTCCGGGAGGTCCGGGTCCGATCCTGGCCTCGGCCGCCCCCTGACATTTTCGGGAAAAGAAGAGCCCTGCGGTGTCTCGTGCTCATGTCGATTGGGGCATGTCAAAGATCCAGTGTTTTCCGCTTGTTTTTCTTCAACTAAACTGGCCCTCTCGTCGTCGTGGGGCAGATAACCCAGTTTGGGTTTGTGCTCCCTAAAAACAAAACAATAACAACAACAGTGGCTGGAATTGAACAATGACTTTCCTACAATGAAGTCTGACAGTTGAACTTGGCAGGATGAATAAATAAATAAATAGTAAATACAAAAATAGCGCGTTTGTCTAATTGCGAATGCTTTTTTTTCATTTTACGCTGGGCAATAACCTCCCGAGTCCCATAGCATAAACTTGTACCGCTACAAGATGGCCAAAAATTAAGTCCCTACATGCACCGCAAGCTTTGTCAGAGGGTCCCGGGGATCCCGAGCAAAGCGAGCAGCAACAGCCCGGTGACCATCGTCCTCGTTCAAACCAGTGAATGCCAGCTCGAACCCCTAGACTGAAGTTTTGTTCACGTTAGCTTGTGTTTTAGGTGGTTAAACGTGCCGTTCTGTCGCTAACAGCAGCCACTACACTGGCTACAGACAAAAACAAATAAAGCATACAGTAAACGAATACCCAGCAATAACATCACCTGTATTTGTTAACATGGCTAATGCTGCGAAAGCATTCTTCATCTCAACTGCACAATTACAGGCTAGTTCTGCTGAATTTTACGGTTCGCAAGGAAAATATAATTTCTGGCCAGTTTAATAAACACAAAAATACAAAAACACCAAATAATTCTATGATTATGAATCTTTTTTTGTTTATATTTATTTATTTATTTATTTAGTATTATTTTTGGAGCTGAGTTGAAAATTCGAAAATATTTCATGCCTGCGAAAAAAATATGTGCGCTTTTCACAATATTTCATTGCATTTTGTAATGAAGCTCCGCAAAAAAAAAAAAAAAAAATTACCAGGAAATAAAATATCGGCGCACCACATTAGACTTGGGGTGGTTAAAAAATAAAATAAAAAAGCCGTTCGGCCGCAACAACTTGGTTTGTACACTAATGAGAACCAATGTATTCATATTTCGCGGCCTTAAAGAAGTAGGCTACTATTTGTCATATAAACATTTAGATTTATTGAAGTTATGGACTGAAAAAAATTTCAAATACCCGAAGAATCAGATTTTACGGCGACTTCGTAAAGTTCCGTAGTAACTATCCTGCGGAACTCTTTTATCAACTCACTATCTCACCTCTAACGTTATCTTGTCGCCACGAAAATAAATCCACAAAGTTTGTTTAAGCGTGCAAAATTTTCGGGGAAGATAATACGATCCTGAAGAGTGCCGGTACTTCGGTTAGAAACCTGTGTGTGTGTGTGTGGGGGGGGCTTCGAATCGAAATCCTATGAAGTACAGAGAATAGCACAGTCATCTTTATAAACTAACGGAAATATTTTTAAACTTCCGACATTGTTCTCTCTATATTACTGCAGACTAGCATTGTTGGTGTTCATTCTATCTGGTTTTAGGGTGCACGAAGCCCAACTAACTGGGATATCTGACTCACGGCGATGAGAGGAACAATACCAAATAAGCAATAAGGCATAAGGGTAAGAGGGTAGGAAGTGCTGTTTTGTGTTTAGTGATACCATTCCGTGGTCTTATCTGTGTTCAGTTGTAGAACGGCGCAGTTGACTGGTTAGGTTTAGTATTAGGTTAAGTTAGATTTAGTATTAGATTGAGCGGATGACGTAAGGTCGGTAGGGTCTAGTAGTTTAAATAAATAAATAAATAAATAAGCAATTGACTGAGCAAAAAACGGCTTCGCCGTTCAGAAAAAAAAACATTAGAGCTCGTATCCCCATACTCACAGCTCTGAAGGTACACGAATAAAAACGGTTAGAGTTCACTCAAACGCAACGAACTATAATTTGAACTATAATTTGTGATCACTTTGTGTATGCATTTTTATCTTTCAATTTTGTAGCGTTTTGCTGTTTATGGCGTCTATTTTGTGTGTGTGTGTGTGGGTTTACGTTTTGCGAATTGGAGTTCAAATTATAGCTCGTTGGGTTCGAGTGAACTCTAATCCGTTTTTATTCGTGTACCTTCAGGGCTGTGACTATGGGGATACGAGCTCTAATGTTTTTTTCTAAACGGCGAAGCCGTTTTTTGATCAGTTAATTTGTTGGCTTTTTTCGCTCCCATTTTATATGTGTCCACTGTCCACCGATTTTATGTTTGCGAAAAAACGGAACATTAGAAATGGATACTTATGGAAGGTTTGTCCCATGATTATTATTTGATGGCAATACATTTGCGTATTTCTGGATTTAGCATGCGTCATTTCGATGAGTAGTTGATTCTGGATTGTTTCGGTATCGTGGCAACAATCGCGGAAACAATTCAACTGGCTTCCCAAAGCCCGCATTGAAAAAGTAAATAAGTCACTCAGTTATGTCGGCCGCCCAATTTAGAGGCCTCAAAATTTAAGACTTCGCACCCTACAGTTTAAAACTTGAAGATTTAAGGAAAATCAAGACTGCTACCATCAAGGGAGATCGTCGGAATGGAATCGCTCAACACCATCTGAGAACACAACACCCCAACCAGTTCATTACCTCAAGTGAAATGCCGAAGCCGCTTCCTAACCTAACCGACAATAACAACAAAACCACACGAAACTGACAATAACAACCCACCTACTGAACTGTTGACGGGAAAAATATCAGCTGGGAACATGGGAAGAAAACGGCCTCTCGTTCGTCAGCGCAAAGAGTGCGGCTTTCATTAATTTCTGACGGCCAAACGAAGCCTTTGCCCCAAAAATTCATGTGAAAATATTGTTCAGTTGATCATTTTACGTCATTCTAGCCCAACGAGAGATCAATCGGTGAGGAGCTGTTATTCTTCCCATAAGCCGCGTAAATAAACTTGTTCCCTCTATTGTTTATTTTACTATCGAAAGTGATCGTGGAATAAATTTATAATTCTGCCTTTATTCCGTTAGCTACGCACCTAAATGCTCTATCCCGTTGTTTCACACGTTTGTCGAATTGATTATACTACAACAAACTGTTACACTAAATTAACTGACCCGTTTATAAAAAAAACAAAAAACATTAGAGCTCGTATCCCCATACTCACAGACGTGAAGGTACACGAATAAAAACGGATTAGAGTTCACTCGAACGCAACAAACTATAATTTGAACTCCAATTCCAGGGAATAATGACTGTTTTCACGTAATTGTTATGTCAGTAAGTGAACGCAGTTTGTGTTTGAAATGTTTAATGTTTGTGAGCGTGTGTGTGTGTGTGTGTGTGCTTAATTTGTGTATCATACAGGTTTTTTTTTATATTTGTCTGTGTTTGTTGTTTTATATTTTAAGTGTGTTTCGTGTGAGTGACTATGTTTGTATTTTGTGTGCATTTATAATTTCTGAAACAAGCAGACTCCTAGTTAGGCATTTTTTTTGCTTGTGTTTGATGGTTTCTGTTTTAGTTCAAGTTCATGTGAGTACTTACGTGTTCATTTTGTGTGGGTATTTTTTTTAAATATCCAACCGTTTTAATTGATTGATTAGAGTTGTACAGGTTTGTATACGTGCATGGAGGCTAGCATGTCACCATCCTTGTTCCCTGGAATTGGAGTTCAAATTATAGTTCGTTGCGTTCGAGTGAACTCTAATCCGTTTTTATTCGTGTACCTTCACGGCTGTGAGTATGGGGATACGAGCTCTAATGTTATTTTTCTAAATGGCGACTCCGTTTTTTGTTCAGTTAATTTGTGGGTTTTTTCGCGTCCTTTTTATTGAAAGTGGTACGATTTGGTCTACGTTGTGTATGGTATGTCCACTGCCCACCCAACTTTGTTTGCGAAAAAACGGAACATTAGAAATGCGTATTTCTGTTCAGGTTCTGCCCAAGCATTGGTCTAAGTTCATTATTTGATGGCAACAGACTAGCGTGTGTCTAAATTTAGCATGTATCAGCTCGATGGATAGTGGATTCTGTATTGTTGCAGGCTGATGCAGTATCATGCAAACAATCGCAGAAACAATTCAACTGGCTTCCCGAAGCCCGCATTGAAAAAGAAAATAAGTCATTCAGTCATGTCGGCCGCCGGCCTCAAAATTAAAGACTTCACGCCCTATGTTTTAAAACTGAAAGATTTAAGCGAAAATCAAGACCATTTCATTTTGGTTTTGGCAACGAGTTAAAACGGTAATAAAGAAGATACCACGACTTTCCCCACGCCCGAGCATGGTTGCATTTTGTTCGAGTGAGCTATAATCCGATCGTCTGTGCCTCGCGTATTGTTGCACCATTGTTACATGTTGTAGCATTGTAACATTTTGATATTGTTAGCCGCTCCTCCGCCTCCGGTCCAGTTTTTGAAAATTCTCGTGCGCAAACGAACTCTAATAAGCACTGCCTGCCGGCCGTGCTAATAATCGATTATACAATAATTACCTGATTAGCAGGAGCCACATAACTACCCGAATTGCCAATCCGCATAGAATCCTAGGACAGACTTCCCGGCGAACCGTAAAGTAGCTACCATTTTTTTTTTCAATGTTTCGCCAATAGCCCAACAACAGATAGAATTCCGTTTTCCGTGCATGTTGTCAAAACCTGAAATAACCTGGGCCAGTTCCGGTTTAACTTTTTTTCATACAGAAACATAATTGGCAAAAATTTTTAGTCAAGGACCCACAACCCTTCATATGCAAACGATTTAACCATAAACTCTTCAATAACAACGCCTACATTTTGCTGGCACGTCTTCTAATCGAAATCATGGAAAATCGACTAATATTTCAGTTACTTCCGGCCAGACGCTAAAGGTGATAGGCATGACCCGTTCAAATAAACGAAAGGAGTGGGACGTGACGTCATTAAACAATAGCTCACGATGCAAGCTCCTTTATCTCCCCGACTGTATTTCAATAACTGATTTATGCATTATATGCATAAGCAGTTAAAAACCTGGCCATTGTTACAATCCGCAGCAATGGTCAAGTTTTCATTTAACGTCTGCGGTAATAGTCAGTGTGATTAGCTTGGCAACTACTGTAGCAATTTGGTGGCAGCCTGTTTTGTTCTGATATCACTACTTTGATTGGCTGAAACTTGGCGGGTTCTTTCACTCCTGTAGGTTTTGTTTCAGATATCACTTTTCTTGAGTGTTTAATTTGCTGCATTTTTTTGGGCCATTGCCTAGTGAGCAGTTTAATAGTTTTTCTTAGTTTTTTATTTTGAGCTTGCGTTTTTTCTGAGTGTTTTTTTGGTGCATTTTTTGTTAATGAACTTGTGTTCTATTGCCTGTTGTTTCGATTTTTTTTAAATAATTAAAGTACTTTTCAAATGTGTCCATCTGTGAATAAGATCGGAAATATTATTTTTCTTTAGTTTTGCTGGAGTGAGGACTTCATTCACATAAAAACTGAAACATTTGCTGATTTAATTTGCTTTATTGGAGAGCCAGGGGCCGAAGCCATGTGCCCTCTAAACTACAACAACAACACATCCACAACCAATATGAAGATACTAATACTACTATAGCCACAATACTCAAGTAACATCCACTTTCTAAAGACAGCACGTCAGCACGTCAGATAGATAGCACGTCAGATAGGTGCACTTATGAACTACAGATGGACTCAAGAGAATTTGCAAAACCGAACTACCGCCAGAAGACGATGCCGAGTGGTACTTGGAAGTGGATTAGTGGACAGGAAGGAGCCTAGACCCACAAATTGAACATGTGAGTGCAAAACTTTTCGCTGAGTGGCGTACGTGCGACAGGCAAAAATGAAATGGAAAACAGAGTATTCGACACTACAGTAGTTGCAACCATCAACAATAAATATCGCAACGATATTTATTCAGAGATTAGAAGGCCCTCAGCCATGCACTATCGCTAATTGTAAGATCTTAAAGATTCAAAGAGTGCAACGAGTTTTAGCGAGCGTTAACCACTCCTGGTCACATCTTACAACTTACATCTTAAACAAAGCCACAACAACAGAGCAACCATAAAGCAACCACAAAGCAACCATAGTGCCACTACAACCGCGCAATTACCAGACAATGCAACCAAACACCTGAATACGTAAACTATTAACTGAACAAAAAACGGCTTCGCTGTTTAAAAAAAGCAATAGAGCTCGATCGTATCCCCATACTCGCGGCTGTGAAGGTACACGAATAAAAACGGATTAGAGTTCATTCGAAAGCAACGAACTATAATTTGAACTCCAATTCCAGGGAACAATGACTGTTTTTGCTCAGTGGTTATGTGAGAAAGTGAACACAGTTTGTGTTTGAAATGTTTAATGTTTGCGTGCGTGTGTATGTTAGTGTGCACTTAATTTGGGTGTTGTACAGGCTTTTTAAAATATTTGTCTGTGTTTGTTGTTTTATATTTTAAGTATGTTTCCTGTGAGTGGTTCTATGTGTATTTTATGTGCATTTATAATTTGTGAAACAAGCATACTCCTAATTAAGGCAGTTTTTATTGCCTGTCTTTCTGTATGTATTTTTCATCCTTTTTAGGCGTTTTGCTGTTTACGGCGTCTGTTTGTATATGTTTCAGATTTTCGTTCTGTTTCATGTGCATGTGTATGTTGTATTTTTTGTGCGTACTTTATTTATGTGAAGTATCCAACCGGTTTGTTTGTTTGAATTGTTCATGAATATGTGTGCATGGAGACTGGTATGTCACAATCCTTGTTCCCTAGAATTGGAATTCAAATTATAGTTCGTTGTGTTGGAGTGAACTCTAATCCGTTTTTATTCGTGTACCTTCACAGCTGTGAGTATGGAGATACGAGCTCTAATGCTTTTTTGTTCGGTTAATTTGTTGGCTTTTTTCGCTTCCATTTTATTGTAATTGCTAGGGTTTGGTCTATCATGTGTACGGTATGTCCACTGTATACCCAATTTTGTTTGCGAAAAAACGAAACATTAGAAATGCGTATTTCTGTTCAGGTTCTGCCCACTTTATCCCACGTTTGTTTTTTGATGGCAACACACTAGCGTGTGTCTAGAGTTAGCATGTAACAGCTGCTGGGTAGTTGATTCTGCATTGTTGCAAGCAGATGCAGTATTATGGCAAACAATCGCGGAAAAAATTCAACTATTTTCCAGAAGCCTGCATTGAAGAAGTAAATAAATCATTCGGTCATGTCGGCTGTCCAATTTTGAAGCGTTAAGGTAGCGTGCTTCTAGAGGAACAAATGTTCGTCTTAGCATCGGAGGCTGCAGTGTGTGCGGCCACCTAATAACGTGATTTTTTTCCCTAGATGGCCGCACACTGACTTTCACTGCTCTAGGATGCTACGACGGGCGTTAATTTATTTAAAAAAAATATTTTCCTGATTTAAAACCGTTAAGGGCCTAGGTCACGGTAAACAGCTTCAGACGTAATCATGCTACTTCCCAGTGGAGTATAGCTACGTTAAGAGGGTCGGTGGCAAATCAGCCCTTTTGGGGACCCCCTTCCTTAATCAGGGTGGCCCATAAAAAATGCACGAACTAAAAAAATGTCTAAGTCCTTGCTTTTTTTCTATTTTTTTTCTTAGATTTGTTATAATGAAAATAGGGACCACTTTTTCGTACGCAGTCAAGTAATGGTCCTTATTTTCAATTTTTTTTTTACTTGCGAAAAAATTTGGACTAAAAAGAAATTTTTCAGCTCGTGCGTTTTTTATGGGCCACTATTTTTTAACTCGCTAACTGAGCCTCCCCACGGATGGACCGTGGGGAAGCTCATGATTCATTTTTAAAACACAATTTATATCAAATTAAACAACTAGTGTCTACAAAAGAGCCTTTTTAAAATCTAAATATTTTTTCTATGGGGGGGGGGTGATGCTTGGGGCCGGTGGCATTCTACCACCCATGCCACCCTGTAGCTATGCCATTAAACAATGCTACTTCCGTGTTCACACACAAGCCAAGTTATTCAGGTGTTGTTTCCGAGTTGATTGATTGGGAGCCATGCGATACGTGGTTCGTGAACTTGGCCGATAAGCTCCTGCTTGCGGTCGGCTTACCTGCATGGCGCAACAACAATGAGTGGCAAGTATGCCATAGGCCTCGTTTCTCTCTATCCTGGCACGAGCAAGGCTAAAGTGAAAGGAACGCGCGTGCCGTAAAAGTAGATCGTCTATCACGAGGGACAAACGCTTTTCTCTGTCGCCATCACCCGTACCATGCTCCATCGTCAAGATCACGTCGGCAGCCAAGCATTGCCGTGAGATTTGGCCCCACCCTTACGCCACCCAAGGTAAATAGTATAAATACTAAACGCCATCATGGCTTTACCATCAGTCGCAGATCAGAATCACAACAGAAACTACACCACCGACAACAAGCCATCAACATGTTTGCTAAGGTGAGTGAGTTGCGCAGAGCGAGCGAAGGGAGGGAAGTCCTTTCCTCCGCAAAATAGACGGAATTGACCGCTGATAAGGGCCGCTAAAAATTAATTAAGTGGTTTTCGGGAGCGGTACTAAAAAAAATTGATGCGAGAGGAGCGGGTGGTTTGTTTTACGTTTTATTCGTGATTTTTCAGATGCGGGTGATGGCTTTTTTTTTTTTTTTTGTACCAAACAAAACGAAATCAGTAGTTAACGTTTTTTGTCGAGTACAACATCTATGTTTTGATGGCAAAATCAGCGTGCAAAAGTTAGACATTTGATAAAGTCTTTCTTTAGATCCCAAGTTTTTAGCTGTGACATGCCTCTAAACGATCTTTAGATTAGTTTTTAAGGCCATCATGTGAATGGAGCAAAGACCTGATGTGGTCATCGGCTCCAGGCAATGTTTGGTGAAAATGCTGATGCATGATCGGTACTTTTTTTTTTACACGATGTCATAAAAAACGTTGCATGCGCTAAGAAAAAAACCCATGCATGCGCTTCTGAGAACCATTTAATTAATTTTTAGTGGCCTAATAGGAAGAAAGAGAGTGAGAAGGTTTCGTTCCTGTCTGACAAAAGTTTTCGACCTCTTTTCATCCAACTCGATAAAGCAGAATAGTCAATTCCGTCCATTCTTATTTTCACCATGTTTTCACCTATGTGTTTGTGCGTTTCTTCTTCTCATAGTATTAAAGCAATTCGCTAAATAGTTGTTTCATTTGCGCCTTTAGTTTAGCAGCAGTTTTGCAGTGCTCTTATGTCTTATGGAGTAAACAAGCACTACAATGACATAAGAATAAAAAAGCCAAGCAGTGCACAAGCATAAAAAAAGCACGACGTTTCGAGGTTACTTTCGCCTCGTCACCAAGTGCACTAGATCTACAAAAGTTTCGTCAACACGTCAAAAAATACAGGTCATAACAGCTTCCGCATAGGGTAGTAAATTTTTTTAAGTTTGAAAAAAGGTTAAGTTTAAATTTTTAATAGTTTTCTGCGTTTTATTTCCAACTTTAAAAATTCCACTAACCTCTGTTGAGCTGACAGTACCTTCTGACATGTTGACGAAAAATTTGCGGATGTGCACCTGATGATGAGGTGAAAGTAACCTCGAAACGGCATGTTTTTTGTATGTTTGTGGACTGCTTGGCTTTTTTATAGTCTTATGTATTGGACATGTAATTTTTTCTTGGTTTCGTGCGGTGCTAGATGCTTCCACACAGCAACAAAAGATGTGCTAGCTCGGCGACAGAAATGAGGCGCCTGCTGCTTCCAACCGTTAAACAATTTGACAGTTGAATGCAAAAATCCATTAGTTTTTATAGTTTTGGTGGATTTGACTAAAACCACCAAGCTTTAGAGCAAGTAAAGATTTAATAAACGGCTAAATATTCAATTTATTTCAATATTTAATTTATTTACCTAATTAAATCTTAACGACGACGTTTAGTCGGCGATTTGAACCAAAACAGCAATCGCCTGGGAGGCAGCGCGAAAAAAAATAAAAAAAATTTGCCTAGGAAAAATAAATCACGGGAAAAAGTCACAAAATGGTGAGCACTGAATAATTTCCACGACCTTAGTATGCTGTGGCATTGAATTTCTGGCAGTTCTGATCGGAGAGTCTTAGGACGTTTATCGTTCCTGCGCAAAGAGCGGCACTCCACAGTTCTGAGTGAGCACTCCCCGACCCCGAGTTTCATTATCCATATATTCTGGTAGTGATATTCCGGCACTTCTGATTGGGGAGGATTTAGGATGTTTATCGTTCCGGCGCGAAGTGCGGCCCCCATACTTCTGATTATGACGGGGAAAAAAACCCCATTAAACTGAAGGCAAAAAATATTGTAAACAGAGATATTCCAGGATTGCAATACAGTTTCAAGGGTTCCAAGCTCAATATGGACCGCTCATTACTAGTTTTTTCTAGCTATCTTTTTTTTAGGCCTTTGATAGGGATCGGAGCATTTGTGACCGCCTTTATTTACATCTTCCACTGAAAATGACGATTTTTGGCCTCTTAGTCTTCTGTACAGTCGAACCGTCTCGGAAGACTACAGCAACGCCTTTGTCCGTCCGTCGCTTGTTTCAGTGGAGTAAAGTGGACTTTAAAAAAAAAACACAGCAAATTAAAATATCGTTGCTTCCTTATAGCTAACAGGCTTTCTCGATGCAAGTCATTGAAATATTAATATATAATCGTCGTATTTAACCACTACAGGAAGACACGCAAACGTAAAAACAAAAGAATTTCGTTAACGACACACATTAGCTTCATTAAAAATAACTCTCGACACCGTGTTGCATGAATGAATGTGCCTACTCTTAAACCTAATTCTCCGTTAACCGATACTTACGAAATTAAAACGGCAGGTAAAAACAGTAGGCCTAAAAGGTGGAAATTAGGCCTAAAATGACGTTGCTGGCAACGTGAAGCCTCGGTACCGAGTTACGTAAATGAATAGGTCTACTTTCGAACCCAATTCTCCGTTAGTTGCTACTTACAAAATTAAAACGGCACGTAAAAATTAGGCCTAAAAAAGCTGACAATTTACGCCAAAAATCTAACACTAATGTTAAAAGCTAACACAACACATTTTTAACCACCAATTGTGATGGTTACTATCTTTTAGATTACGTAATAGAGATCACTGACTGTTACAGTGCGTGATAGAGGTGTGCGCCTCAACATTTTCGTTGAGGTAGTGGTGGAAGTGTACAGAAGACCTGTTGCGACTAGGTAGTCGCTGGAATCGCTTGTTATTTTGGTGATCTTTATTCTTTTTTCCGCTGGTGCACCCCTTCCCCTCCTTCCCCCTTTTCTGTTGGAAATCGACATGCGCGTATGGCGGAACAGTTAATTTTTTAACTTGGACCTACTGTGCGCTTTGGTGGTAGCAAGTCGTACCGGAAAGAGAAAACTTTGAAAACCGCATAAAATACTCTGTGTAAAAAAGGATTGCTGTTTAGGGGGGGGGGGGGGGGGGGGGGGTGGGGGGGGGGGGGAGGAAGGATATGGTATATGGGCAGGAATTGCGGGTTCAACAATGGAATTTTGAGAAAGTCAATAGGTTAATGTCTAGATGGCATATTAGATAAATGTTTTCTAAAATTATATTTTTTTTACAATGTGTGTTTTAGATCACCGTTTTCTTGGTCGTCTGCTGTGCGTGTGCCGTCTTCGCTTCCGATCTTGGCCTTCATGGCGGTTACGGAGGATTCGGTTACGGAGGACTCGGCTACGGAGGACATGGTTACGGAGGCTACGGACTTGGCGGTTATGGAGGTTACGGTCACGGAGGTTACGGTCACGGTGGTTATGGCCACGGAGGATACGGACTAGGAGGATATGGTGGTTACGGAGGCTATGGGTACGGAGGCTACGGAGACGGTTACGGTCACGGTTACAAGTTCGGCCCCTTCAGCTACGGATACATCAACCCCTCCGGCAAGTCTCATGTCAATGTGGCCGTCAAGGGACCAGGCATTGAACATTCAGACTATACCTTCACGGCAGGAAAATACTAAAGATTAGGTAAGTAGCAATTATAGTAAGCAGCGTATGGTAGTTTATTGGTCGCCCCCCCCCCCCCCCCCCCCCGCGCCAGGGATGGTGAGAGCATTTTACATAATTGTTTGAATTAAGTCGGGTTGTAAGAGCTTGGTCAGCAACTTGCAAGGAAACTCTGGCAAAGTCCCCAATATACTGAACACCAGCTTCTTCGCTACCAGTTACTGCAAACGACTACTTCCTGCTTCTTTAGCTTTAGTGCACGAATCTCAGATAAGAAGCCCAAGATGGACGGCCCGGCACAAATTGTGTTCCTTGGTTCCTTCGATTCAGCCAGCATCGAAGGTTTCCTTTTCGAATACCCGGGTCCCCCCCTTCTCATCTACATTCTGGTTTCAAACAGGTCTGTAGGGTTCAATATTGAGCCATTTCATCTAAATAAGCAGTAGGTAGCTCTACTTCAAATGACATAGCCCTTTAAAATTCTTATTAAAAAAAAATAGTAAGCACATCTTCAGTAAACGAAGTTGCTTTGGCGACTATTATTTATGCAACTCTTACCTGAAGATTAACCCCATTTTACACAACGGGAGAGTTCATCCCTAGGCTTAAAGGCAATTAAGATAATTTGTCTCTTTTTTTATTTATTTTCTTTTAAACATTGAGCAAATTTTCACGAATTAGTGTTCTTTAGTGTTTTTCGTGATATCCACCCAAAACCAAAACTGGTATAAGAGAAGCCGCCATGTTTCCGAAAAGGGTCGGCCGTTGAAGGCAGTGATATCATTCAACCAGAGAAAGGCAGCCAAGGGTAATCCTATCAGCCAAGTTAATCGCACCGACATCGAAAGTTAAATAAATGAAAACTCGAACATTGTTACTCGCGGTAGCAATCTACAAGTTTTCATTTAACGTCCAAAATATTATTCGGTGCGATTAACTTGGCTGTTAGGATTAACCTTGGCGGCCTTTCCTTGGTTGAATGATTTCACTACCTTCGAAGGCCGACCCTTTTTGGAAACTTGGCGGCTTCTCTTATACCAGTTTTGGTTTTGGGTGGATATCACAACTTTCATAGGACTGTGAACATATCAAAGGTCACATCGTCTTATCTTTCATTTCTACCTTTTTTTTTCTGAAGGACTTTAACGTCTATAAATTTTCACATTGGAAATTTCCACATTTGCCATTGCTCAATTAGCCGTTACATCAGCCAAATTGACACGGTTTGGTTTCTGTGCAAGCTTCACATGTTGAGTTTCTTCATTCCCATTTTATTGCACACTGGCTAACAAACGCTGATTTTCGTTCGCTTTGTTCATAGAATCACCGCATATCCCTTAAGCTACTCCTCCCGAGGTTAATGTCAATCTATGCAATGAAGCTGGACTTGCTCACTCAATCAGCGCATCCCCTTCAGTTGTTTTGTTTCTCCCTGCACCTTCCACTTATATTTTCCCCAATTTGCAAAGAGTTTACCATGGTACATTCTTGGGAAGGTTTCTCATTGTTGACAGAACAATGTGAGACGCAGCGAGGTCAGATGGTGTTGGGTAAAAATATTAGAAAAAAAGGGAACAGGAAACAATGAAACACATATAAAAGTAGAGATAGCTATTAATTTTGTCCACTGGCTTTATCCCGTTCGCTTGTCATAGGTACTGAAGCTCTTCACCCCACCCCCACCTATCTACAGCCGCAGCTCTGGTCCTCTTGTTTAGGGCTTGTGCTCGTCTCGATCGTCGCATGTAAAAGATCCCTGGAACATCCTAGCACATGTCCGTTGTGTCTTAAGCTATTAAACAGTTGAAATTAACATAAACAGGCTAACAACGTAAGAAAAGATAAGTTAAACAGGTGGTTCACTACTAGGACATAAACTCTCACAACTTTCGTGTATATTTTCGTGCAATATTTAACTAGGTTTGCGTGAATGTAGCAAAACCGTCTTACACGAGAAAAGGTGGTGGTGGTGGTGGGGGGGGGGGGGAGTTTGAGGGACAAGAAAAATGAATGCGTTTGCAACATTTACCCACGTTTGTCCTAATGCTGTAAAACTGAGCAACACAGGAAAGCCAACATGGATGCAAGCAATCACTTTTAATATAGATATACTTGATTTACGGGCATGCGCGAAGTTTGCTTTCATACGCGTAAAAATGCGTGCCAATTTGGAAAAGTTTAAAAAAAAAAGGTTTATTGACTTACCTAGTCGTAGTGTCAGTCTAGTGTCTTCGCTTTCATTATATTGTTCTAACAATTAGGCCAGTAGCAATGCACCGTTGTGAGCAACAAATCTGTGAGTAGAGTTTCTCAATTATTTGAAATGCCAATAGTCCCGCGACTCTTACGCTTACTTGACAATTTCACGTTTTCGTCACTATAGATGCCTAGCACCAATTCTGTAGAGCGCGGCGCGCGGACGAGCGAGTATTCAAAATGTTTCACTTCAACAACTTATTTCCTTCCTGTTTTTTCCTTCGTGAGAAACGGTCTGGCTACATTTACTCTTACCTGTGTAAATGTTGCAAAAGATATTTCGCGCAGGATGATCGAGTATACTGAGATAGATATGTCCTTTTTAAAAAAAAAGGTATTCTACAATTGCAATAACGATTTCAGGGTTTCTACGGTCAATATCTCGATATGTTATATGTAGACATAGGAATGAAAAAAGGGGTTGGAAAGACAGTGCCTGTTCCTTTTTTGACAGCTTCCGTTGAAAATGTTGCTTTTTACCCCCTTTTTTAGCACTCATTATCCTTTTTCCACCGATGGTGCGCCACCCCCCCTCCCCCCAGTGTTATCGATCGATATCTTCGCTAATTTGTGTAAACACCCGGAAGCAGCAAACATTACCCGTGCAACCGTTAGATTCCCGCAGCCATGTTTGTGTATGTCATCAATAACCGTGATTTCATTATACGACATTGCACAAAATAAAAATAAAAAAAACACACTGCATCTTCTCACTGCATTTTTATTTCTCTCATTGCTCAAAATCGAAGTGACAAAAGACACACGAAAGCAACGAATCACCATAGCAACAAACACTGCGCACGACTTGTTGAATGGATACATAAAAAGACATACATCGATGTAAATAATTACAAGGAAAATAATTGGAAGTACGCCATCGACGAAAATCATACACTAGAAATAACGTAGCACAGTAAGTTACCTTTATGCACTTACATTTCATTCAAGTGACGTGACTGGGATTGGAAGTGGCGAACTTGTCCACTGTTGAAGTATTTATGTAAGGGATGCCAAATAATGATAGTCCCCTCCCCACTATCCAGAGTAAACCAAGCATGATAGAAAAAATGAAAGCACCGACAGGTAGTACATTTTATTGTAAGCTTACACTCAAAGCTCAATATTCAGTGTTCACTGCATCGGCGTCACAGACAGATTGAAGACGAGCAGGGTAGGAAGGCAAAAGTGGCTCAAAAAGATCCGAATTTCTTTGGTAATGAAGAGTGGCCCTAATTCCCTCGATATGAATATCTGTGAAAACTTGGATCCATCTTGAAAGACAATGTTGAAATACGGTTGCTGTCTGAACCTCTTGCAACTCGATTTAGTCGTACTAAGATGGAGGAGCGCTCGATGCTGTGCCTCGGGAAATGGAGTTTAACACGTAGCTTTTTGAGTCACTTTTGTCGTCCTACCCTGCTGTCTTCAAACTGTTCGTGACGTCAATGAAGTGAACACTGAATATTGTGCTTGCGAGTTTAAACCCACAATAAAATGTGTTACGTGTCGATACTTTCATTTTTTCCCTATCACGATTAGTTTACTCTGGGGGGGGAGGGGGGGGGGGGGTGGCTATCATTGTTTGGCACCCTGTATAAAAATAACTTACTGGAGCCGTTATTGAACAAGGGGCCATATTGGTAAAGGCGGTGTGGCATTGATCTGGTGATGGGCTGGTGCGCCGGTTCGAATCCAGGTCACATCATTAGACTGAAATGTATTGCATAGACGTGGCTTACTCAACTACGTTATTTTAGGGTATGATTTTCGCTGAATGACGGCTAATTTCCAATTTTCCTTAACTTGTTGAATGGTCTGCACGTTAACAGCTTATTTTGTTACAAGACGCGTCAAATTTGTTACACTGCCTATTTCAGTCCAATCAGGTTGAAACTTAAGAGAGACCAATACTTATCCTTTTTGTGTAACCCTCGGTGAATCTATATTTGAGAGTCATGGCGTACGTGGACGTTTTTTTTCTTCCGAAAAAAATCTGTGGGTGTTTAAAATTACATATTCTTCATTGTTAGTTTCTTCAACCTCAGGTTTTCTGACAGCTTTCCGACTCAGCCTTTTGGCTGTGGGAATGTCACCACTCTCCCCCCCCCTTTATTTTCGGCCCTGTGAAACGAACTGTTTAATTGTGTCGAGTATTTATTTCATACACCATATTTTTTTTTATTACTTAACACCTTCCTAAATTAATTACTAGACAAATGCTACGTCGTCATTTTCCCATCCCATTACTAGACGGTAATACTCTTGAATTTGTGAGAATGTCAACGCAGCTTCTTTTATTAATTGAGGTCATTTTTCTTTTCAGATCTGAGCCCAGTTCTAATTGGCCTTCAACAACGACTTTGTACATAGTCCCTTTAAAAAAGACACATTCACAGCACAGCTGACAAGGGGAATACTCACAATTATTTATGACACTATTACTCCCTTGGCTTATACATTTTCTGTATTTTATTTATATGATGCGGCAAGCAATAAAAAACTTCATTAAAAATTCATTATTGGACGCTTTTCTTGTAATTTAGATGACTGTGCACTGCACCGAAACAAAATCCTCTTTTCCTAAAGCACTAACCACTCGAGAAGAAGAAGAAGAAGAAGAAGAAGAAATAGAAGACAAAAATTATTATCTGCTGAATGCTTCGTTTAGTTTTACCGATGCAGAATATATTTTATGGAATTAAAAAGATTTTTCCCCCCTTTTTTTGTAGTTAAAGGATTATGGTCTCCTAATGTCATAAACTCGCTATAATACACACGATGCCCCATGATACTCGTATACGGTAATAGTATGCTTATAGATGGATAAATGGCCAAGATTAGTAGACACTTAGATTATTAATAAACAAAAACGGAACGTTAAATGTTTACAGTAAGGGTCTAAAAGTCAAAACCTAGAAGGTACACGGACAAGCTTTGACGGTCAGGGTCTAGGTTTACAATTTTGTCAGTAGAGGCTGGTAAGCATTAGACCCTTACTACCCGGTGGTTAGCTTAGTTCTAGTCTATTGGATAGACCGTGTGTCTGAACGGTTGTAGCAGGTTTTCTTTGGTCTTAGAATATTGTTATGGAAATTTAAGAGCACAATTTTCTTTTGACGATTCGGCATTTTGTCTTTTGCTGCTTTAGATTTTTTTTATTATAGTTCGTAGATTTATGGCAGAGGATAACCAAATTAATGCTCCCTGCTGCGAATATGCTGTCTTGTTACTGAATCGAAAAATATTTTTCAACATAACGCAAAGCAGGAAACGTATACCGTACTACAACTGGATCATCACATGGATCTTTGTAGGAGGATTTACAGTTTTTTGCCAAAATATATTTATTGCTGACCATCGGGTAGTAAGGGTCTAATGCTTACCAGCCTCTACTGACAAAATTGTAAACCTAGACCCTGACTGTCAAAGCTTGTCCGTGTACCTTCTAGGTTTTGACTTTTAGATCCTTACTCTAAACATTTAACGTTCCGTTTTTGTTTATTAATCTTCAGTCTATGTCTTGCTGCTGGGTTTTGCTAATTGGCATTGTTGCATAATAACAATGTTTAAAACAATGTAAAACAATCAATCTGGTCGTTTAGAGCTCCATAACCCCTGAACAACTTGACCAATTAGAAAATGCCTTATGGAAAGGGCACATCTACAGAGCAATACCTGTAAAATGAGCTAAGAACCAGCTTTATAGGACAAATGGTTTGCCCTGTAGAGGGGACAGACGAAAGTATCCCCAGAACAACAACACCACCACCATCATCCAGAAGAAGCAGAACAAGAAGTTGTCTATTTGGCCCCTCTCTGTATCTCGAGTTTGACTCGACCGAATTTCACAGTTTTTGGACTGCAGACAGGCTATGACTAGTCAAGGCTAGATTCCAAATTTGGTTTAAAGATGTTTACTTTTGACGGAGTTATAAGCTCTCAAAGTTGAGAGTTTAACACAGCGATCCTAGGTCGACCCTTACTAACACTGGCTAGTGTTAATAATATAGTCCAAGGTGTAAGCAAAAAAAAAAAACTGCACTTTGTGAGGATAGCACCATCTTCGGAGTACTTCATGGTCACACCCATCAGAAACTTTTAGGAAGAGGTGCTCACCTGAAACCCGTCAAAAAAACCAACATGGCCGCCATTTTGCTTTTAAAATGGGCGCCACACAATAAACAAATTCAAAATTATACTAATGTATGTAAGTTTGATCTCAATTGCTAGGTTTTAAGGTCTGCCGAATTCAAATAAAGGCTCTAAAAAGGTGCCAGGACTCTACTCGACAAGATATCCAAGATGGCGACCAAAATGGTGGCAAAATTCAAGAGTTTTTTATAATTTTAAAATAGACTTATAGGGTAGAGGCATTAATGCTCCAAAAAAGTTCGTTTGCAATGACTAGTAACTAGCATACACCAAGTCAAATCCGTAAATGTAGTGTAGTGTGTTCGTAATTAGGAGCAACGTTGTGACTGGTTCTCTATGCTGTAACACTGCATTTTTCTTCAATTCACCGTACGTTACATCCTTAAAGTGATACTATAGCATTCTAATTAAGATATATGGATGCACTTAGACTTAGATATCAGGCAATCACGTATATTTTCCATCACAGATAATTAGAATGATTTATTGTAATTAGGAGCCAAGCTACGGCAGTTTATCTACATAGTATTGACGTGCATTTTGCATCTATTTACCACAAGTTACATCACTAAACTGTTGCAGTAGCCGTTCTAATTAAGATAAACAGCAGTAAGTAGGCTTAGATGAAAGTTGGAGAAGTATATTTTGGAACAAGGGTGATTAAAACGATTTATAGTAATTACGAGCTAAGCTACGGCAGTTTATCTACACTGTAGTGGTGTCCTTTTTGCGTCTATTTACCACAAATTACATCTGTAAACTGCTTCAGTAGCAGTCATAATTAAGAAAAGTGGATGCAATTAGGCTTAGATGAAAGATGGAGATGTATATATTCGAATAAGAGTAAATAGAACGGTTTATCTAATAAGGAGATAAGCTACGGCTGTTTATCTATTATGTAGCTCCATGCTTTCTTCTTCAATTCATCACATATCTTTAAAGGGATTCGGTGTCAGTTCTAATTATGATAAATAGATATAATTAGGATTATATGAAAGGTGCCGAAATGTATATACACACAGGTAATAAAAACGGTTTCTCCTAAGTAGGAGTAAGCTACAAGTGTTTATCTGTGCTGTATCTCCATGCTTACTGCAATACTTTCTAAGCCACATCTTTAACATGATGCGGTGGCAGTTATAATTATGATTAATGGATATATTTTAATATGCTTGTTGGAAAAGATACATCTCCATCTTTCATCTAAGCCTAATTATATCCATTTATCTTAATTAGAATGGCTACTGCAGCAGTTTAAAGATAAAACTTGTGATAAAAGCAGGGCTCGAAATAGCTCATGGCATCCGTGGCAAATGCCACTAGCTTGCTTGCAATTGCTACGAGGCTCGGCTTTGCTCGTGGCACTGTTTGCCTAGAGGTTGTAATCAAGTAGCACGCAAAATACATAAGTCAACATGATTTTTGCCACATAGTTCAAAACTCTTTAATAACGAAAGGCATTAATGTTTTTTTCCTTTTCACTGCATATACACTATAAAATTCTCAGGATTCTGATGATCTGTGTGCATTAATGAGAATTAGTGCAGAAGGCCCTTTACTCTCCAATTTGAACCCTGATTGAGCATTAGAAAAATAGTTCAATTCTTGCAATTGTTAGGCATTGCTTTGTGTTAAGTTCTCAATAAGTTCTCAAAATAAAATGAACACAGGCGTCATTCGAAAATGGACATTTTTTCCCCTTTTTATTGCAGTTTTATATTACCGGTAGTTGCATTCCTCCCCCTCCTCCCCCACCCCCCCCCCCAAAAAAAAAAAACTCTGACTTGTTAAGGACTATTCATTGCGGTTTAAAAATCGCCGAAAACGTGTTCTGGTGCAAGTTTATACCACTGCTACGAGGTTGAAAATTTTTGCCACGAGGTGAAGATGGCTCATGGCAACAAGCATGAAATCCATATTTCCAGGCCTGGATAAAAGGCAAAAAAAAACAGTGCTACTACGTAGATAAACTGCTTCAGCTTAGCTTCTAATTGCAATAAATCGTGTTAATTACCATTGTTCCAAAATATACATCTCCATCGTTCCAATATATACATCTCCATCGTTCCAATATATACATCTCCATCTTTCATCTAAGCCTAAATACATCCATTTATCTTAATTAGAACAGCTACTGCAGCAGTTTAACGATGTAACGTGTTTTTTAGTGGACACAAAGTCACGCATCGTAGATAAACTGCCGTCGCTTAGCTCCTAATCACAATACATCGTTTTAATTACCTACGTTGAAAAACACACATCTCCACATGATGTCTAAGCCCAAATACATCCATTTATCTTAATTAGAACTTCTAACGCATCACTTTAAAGGTGTAATTTACGGTGAATTGAGGAAAATACAGTGCTACAGCATAGAGACGCAGCCGCAGCTTAGCTCATAATTACGAATACACTACACTGCGGATTTGTCCTAGTGCTTGCCAGTTACTATAGTCATAGCAAACGAATTCACGTTTTTCAGCACTAATGCGAATCTGCCTCTTCCTTATAAGTATATTTTAAAATTATGAAAAACACTTGGCCTTTGCCACCATTTTGGCCGCCATCTTGGATATTTTGTCGTGTGGAGTCCTGGCACCTTTTTAGAGCAGTTTTTTGAATTCGGCAGACCTTAAAACCTAACAATTGACACCAAACTTACATGCATTAGTATAATTTTGAATTTCTTTTTTGTATGGCGCCCATTTTAAAAGCAAAATGGCGGCTAGTTGGTTTTTGGACAGGTTTCAGGTGGGCACCCTTTCCTGAAAGTTTCTCATGGGTGTGGACATGAAGTACACCAAAGATGGTGTTATCCTCACAAAGTGCAGTTTTCATGAAAAATTTGCTGCTTACACACAGGACTAAATAGCCGTCTCCGCTGCTATGCAGAAGTGAACAAGGTTTGTGGATGATGCATTAGTTTGAAACCATGTTGAATTATTCACGTCATTAGACTATATTATACGTGTTTTGGGGCGACATTTTTAGTGAGCCATTTGAAGCCTCGTTCTTAAGCTTTTATGTTTATTTTTATTAGAGA
>JAHWFP010098022.1:0-25236 GCA_023313725.1 Lithobius niger | reverse complement strand
CGATTTTAGGTTTCATATTCTAGATTGCCAATACTAGGTTAAATGCCACTTCCAGCGCCATGTTGAAGGGAATTCCTCTAAGCATTCTTTTTTCAAATAAAGGTAATGTGTGTCGTTAATGGAATCCTTTTGTTTTTTTAAGGTTTCTTGTGTTCCTGTTGGTGTTAAATGGGACGATTAAATGTTATTTCATTGAGTTACGTCGATAGGTAGCTTATATGGAAGCAACAATATTTAAATATCCCGTGTTTTTTAAAGTACACTTGCTTGTCAGCAGTACAGTGTATGGTTCATCGGAATCCTTAACTAGGGCCTATTCGGTATTCCAAATTTACTATGGTGAGTGTTAGATCGATAAATTCGAAAAAGTTTTATTTCTTCAGTAATAAATGAACGATTTACAGCAAATTCCAGCTAAACAATACTCTTGGAGGTTTCAAGATTGTGGCAAATTTCATTCCAATCCTACCGTTCGTCTGAGCGCCACCAGACCACAAAAGTGCAACCTACCAACCAACATTTTGGTGTCCGTTAGGCTATAGGCTACACTACACTCACTTCGCTCACCCCGCTCCACCAGTTAACCTATCACTGAAATAACAATGGATGTACCACTTATTAACCTATCGCCATCATAATACTTACTATGCCATTTTTTAACCAATCACTGTCATGACAGTTGATATACCAGACATTAACCTATCGCTGTCATAATAGTTGATGTACAAACATATTAACCTCTCGCTGTCATAACAGTTGATATACGACTTACTAACCTATTGCTGTCATAGAGTTTGACACACGACTTATTAATCTATCACTGTCATAACAGCTGAGATGCTACTTAATAACCTATCGCCGATGTGACTGTTGGTGTAACATTTATGAACATATTGCTGCCAAAACAGTTGATGTACAACTTATTAACCTTAACTGTCGTAATAGTTGACGCACCACTTATTAACTTATTGTTAGGAGCTAGACTTGCATACGCTCCAACATGATGAGAAACGTCGCCGTTTCCCTCAAAGCAGGGCGTGGTACGGTCTTACGGCCTCACTACACGTGAAACACACTGTCCTAAGACGTAAATTCAGAGGCACCGTGGCATCACAGCAAGGAGTGACGAGAAAGGGTGATACGGTGCAAAGGAAGTCAGGCAGTGTGGTGTGGGGATGTCGAAGTATTTATTGGTACCAATTATAAACAGTCGTTCTTACTCTCTCTCTCTATTGTATTTCATCCCTGATCCTGTCGCTTACTTCTCTCCCTTTCATGCAGATCGGGCGGCTGTTAATCACTAGCTATAATGTGGGTGGAAACTCCATAATAATTCAGTGCAAACCTAGCATTAGGTTAATGTAGCAGCACTCTTATTACGACTGCCTATAATGTAGTGTTCTTGTGGCTTTGTACTCACTCTTCATCTTTAGGCCTATAAGAAGGCACAAAACATGGCGTCTTTAATGTTATCATCACATGTTTCCTTGCCAAAGCCTGAACGAAGAAAAAAAAGAGAGGAAGTATATAGGTGAAGGAGTTTACAGTAGAAAGGTTCTGAGTAGATGCGACAATTACAAAGTGCTAAAAAAGCGGCAAGTCGCTTAACAATAGAGGAACATTGTTAGTTTTAAGAACAGAGTAAGACGCAAGACAAAGCAGTACTTGGTCTACAACAGCAGCTAAGAATGAAGGACGTAAGACTGTGATGAATACTATTGTTACATAAACAATGCACATTAGATGGCTTAGATGGATTAGACTTCTTTACATTGTAATGCGTGGGCGTCTTAAAGGCAGTATTTGCTGTATTGTTTGAGCTCTTACATTGTCTCAGAGTAGGCTGTGCCGAATAGAGCTCATAACCCCTTCACCTCAGAAGGAGTCATTAAAGGTGGGAATTCAATAGATTAAAGGGGCATAGGGCTGAATACAGCGACACTTATCACTATTATAACAGATGATGTACCACTTACTAACCTATCGCTGTCATAACAGTTAATGTACAAACATATTAACCTGTCAGTGTCACAACAGTTGATGTACGACTTACTAAAATACCACTATCATATGAGTTAATGTATCACTTATTAACCTATGGCTCTCATAACAGGTGTATGTATCACTTATTAACCTATCGCAGTCATCACTTTAAGGTTATAAGGTTATAGGGTTGAATGTTGGTACACAACCGCGATAATAGCTATCAAGGACCGGGGTAGCGGTCCTTATGTAAGCCTCAGCATGAACTTCCATGTTAAACGTCAAACTTTGAACTCATATAGTCTCACCCAGAATTGACATAGACCAACGAAATTCTGTATTTGGGTCGTGTTGTAACTCTTTCACTGCCTTACAAATTGTAATGACAACAATCAAACCGTTCGGAGCCCACAGCATGACCATTTCTTGTTGTTGTTGTTCTTGTTGTTGTTGTTGTTGTTGGGATCTTTGCACTCACCTGGAGACCGAACCACTGAACCGATTTTAAAATTCTATAGCTTAAAACGTAGGTCTGGACAAGGCCTAGGGCCTTTCGCAGGCTATTTTAACGTAACTACAATATTCTTGGCACGGAAAGCCAAATGGGCTAAAACCTTTGCTCTCACCTAGAGATCAAACTAAGGAACCGATTTTCAATTTGTATAGCTTAAAATGTAGGTATTAATACCGACCAGGGCCTTTTGAACCCGAGATTTATGTGACTGCAGTATACTCGTCGGCAGAGCACTTTTTATTGCAGAGCACTGGGCAGAAATCATTATTGTTGCTGTTGGGACTTTTTATCCTCACCTGGAGATCGAACCACAAAACCGATTTTCAAGTTCTATAGCTTAAAACTAGGTATGGACAAGGCCTAGGGCCTTTCGCATGCTATTTTAATGTAACTACATTATTCTTGACACGGAAAGCCAAATGGGTTAGAACTTTTGCTCTCATCTAGAGATCGAACTAATGAACCAATTTTCAATTTGTACAGCTCAAAATGTAGGTATTAACACCGATCAGGGCCTTTTGAACACGATTTTTATGTTACTGCAGTATTCGCACCGGCAGAGCAATTATTATTGTAGAGCACTGGGCAAAAATCATTAAGTGGAGTAACAAATTTTTGCAGAAATTTTGCAGAAAACATAAATTTGGTACACAAGTATTTCTTAACAGTAAAAATCGAGCCAGCCATGGACCTCAATGAAATACCCAAAGTGCCATCAGTGCCCCCCCCCCCCCCCACTCGACCCAAATCTCCTCATGATGCCTCCCAGGGGTTTGGGCAACAAATTCTTATAGATCTATATATATAATTACACAAAATCCGCAAGGCAGCCAGCAGCAGCCAGCAGCAGCAGCAAGCAGGACATACGAAGCAGTCATCTGCATCTGCAGCACCCAGAACGCAACGTCCAGCAGCGCGAACATACGATGCCATCTACCGACCGAACGGCAACTTAACGAGGGAGGCGGGGCGGACCGGGGGGGGGGGAAGGGGAGTGAGACGACGCGGAATGAGCGAGCGAAGCGAGCGACTCCGCTAGTACTCGATAATTTCACGAACATGAACTACTCTGTAAGGCGCGGAGAACTGAAATTTTGCCAGTTCGGAGGTTTGGGGAAATGGAAATTCAGTTACGAATCAATCTCAATACTAGTTTAAGGACAGAGCCTGCATTTTTCTACAACACAAAACAACAATTGTGACCACTATCTATGGCGTAAAACAATAAACGCGAGATACAGTACATGAGGACACGCCGTAAACAAAGGGTGTTACGAAAAATTAATACTTTTAGCATTGCTAAGTAATACGTGTTTTGTGAATATCCCCGATGAAAATTAACACGCTCTTAAATTAACTGATGCAAACCTACATCCATTGCTTGATATTTAATTATGTAATTCCTAAGAACCAATTGGAATTATCACTGGCAAAAGCGAAATGCAAAGATGTGATATCTTCCGAAAATAAAACCTAATGATTTTATTTTTTTCGCCATTTGAAGTCGTGATACCAAACGCCAAGTTCTTTCACCAAGTTTAAATCTGTCGGCTAAAATTTCAACGTTCAACGAAAGACCTGAAAACTGCGCAATGAGCAACTCTCAGATTTTTTCTTTTAATCTCCGAACTATCACTCGTTGTGACTAACTTGACAAAAAATCTTTGCGTTTGGTATCATTTCTTTAAATGGTAAAAGGCTTGGAGGCAATCCGCAAGATCTTTGTTTGCTCTAACAGTGATTTCAAGCAATGCACTGTGTGAGACACACCGTATGTCTTCAAAAGTAATATAGCATTAGTTTGCCAATGGGGACACTTCATTTACTGTAAAATACTACCTTAATGCAAGAATTTATACAAACTTATTTGACAAGTTATGGGTTCTTGATATTATGACGTAATTAAAATGTTGTTAACTGCAAAACTATTTTATTTCTGGCAGCACGAATTCAGTAAAGTAAAATTTCGGTAACGTAATATACAAAGAATCTTAGCATATCTGAAATTACCTTTATTCTCTAATGAATGCGTGGGTATACGTACAAAAGCTTTATTTACAGAGATGCGTTATTTACATCTAACCTCAGCTAAGCTATAGGCATGGATTTCTGACATTATGAATTCGAAGCATTGCAGTAGTTGATTCATATAAATTCCTTAGGAACAAGATAGAATTTTGCCCCAACACTAAATAATAATAAAAATTAACAAGAAAAATAGTATCAACAAAATCATTTAAATTATATAAATGTTCTCAATAGCTTTCTTCCAGAGGACTTACGCTCTGCAGTCGAAACGGAAAACAGTTTAGTGGCTAGTAAATGTAAAAAAAAATGAAATTATACTTGCTCTTCACTACAATAAAAACTTTTTGTACGTATTCTGTCAATACTGTTTATACTGTTGTTCGTAGTATATTAATGGCTGCATTGGTTGTTTGGAGCCCATCACAACGGTATTTACAAAAATGGTCTTGAGCGTGGACAGCGAAATATGTTTGTTGCAAATTTTGGAATTAATCGAAACAACTACACGTATGACGAACTGTGTGAACAGTTTAAAATTACAAAATTACAACACTTCCGGAGATCCATTGGCCTAAACTTTTTATATAGCCTACTCCGTAACAAAATTCATTGTGCTGATCTCTTAAAATACCTCTAGATCCACGTTCCATCAGTTTCAACCTTAATTTTTTTTTTATTTCGGATTCCTCATGCCAGAACTGAATACAAAATAAGACTCTGGCATCAAACTTTACCAGAATTTTGTAACAGACACAACTTAAATCCTTTCACCACCTGTTTAAGCTGGAAAACCAAAAATTCAAAACTACAATGATTTCTGCACTTCTTTGTAGTCACTGCCTCCCTCCTTGATCCTATCATGGTTTTTTTTTAACCTGTTAGATCAATTCCTTAAAAATAAATGAATTAAATAAATACGAATAATTTCTCAGAATAAAATTGTCAGTCGAAGACTTTGTCTGGCAGCACCCCAGAGTTTGCAGTTTTTGCCTTAATATGCTTAATCTACAAAACACACCTGAGGTTTTCAGCTTAGCGGATCGTACATATCATATCCTAAAATAACAACAACATTCATAAAGCATTGATTGAAACGGAGTCATCGAATCACATTGATATTCCATCAACTACTCTTTGGCCAAAGATAGTTCAAAAAGAAAGTTCCTACACATACTTTATCATTTCGTAATCTACATTACAGACAGGCGTGAGATAAATCCTGACCAGCAGGCTTCATTGCCTTGCAAGTTTGAAAAAATTAAATCAACTGGTCGCATGAAAAGGAGTAAAATGAGGCGACGTGAAGCGTAAAAAACAAGTTTGTTCGTCTCACGAAAAGTAAGTTACATCAAAATAAAACAGACGTACAAAGAACGACATATCTACACTTGCATCAATATGCACAAGCACACGAAATACATTTAAATTTCCTATTCTGTTTTATTATAGATTTAACTCAGCTCACTTCACGACCTGAATAAACTGTTATTTTTTACGCTTCGTAATGGAGGATTATATTGATATTTTTGTGCCCCAGTAAACTTCGTTCTACAGCACTTCAATTTTGGTGCCTTATCTCCCCCACGCTTTGTCAGTACTTGGCAACATTATTTTCTTCCAGTCCCGAGTTACGCATTACCTGAACTGTACAGACTACATGGGCAAACGTCCAACCAAAATCAACAAAGAAATTAGGAACGCCAGAAAGCATCTTAGTTTTACGTATTTACCGGTCCAAAGATGGCGCCATTACCAAACTTTCTATACCGGGTCTCCCAAAAGTCAGGGGTCACCCGGGTGATATACCTGGGTGATACACAGGATGGTATACCAGCATGGATGGTATACCATCAGAATGACCAAAAATAAAAATCCTTAGTATGTCAGCATAAACAACTGGTATATCACTTGTATATATCCCCCTGACTTCTCGGTCACCCTGTATGTTTGTATTAAGGCCTAAGTACAGTTCAAACTTTTTATAGCCTGAGGGGGATTCCCTTCATAGTCATAGATAAATATTATGTGTAAAATTGAGCTTGTAAGGGCGAAACTAGCCAGCGCCAATTAATGTTTATTGATTACCAGTACTAATACCACAGGATTCTAGCCTAATGCCGAATATTTTTCGATAATCACATCTTGAATAATTCAGAACTGAAAAAAAAACACCGAGTGCTTGCACAATATTTTTTTTCAGCAGAAGAATGCTACGAGTGATTGAGGAAAAGGATCTATAATTAAACTAGGCTTGAATGGTGTTTGCAGCAAGAATAAGTTATTAAAAAAACTAAAACATAGGAACTAACCAAATACAGATACAAACCTATTTACGTTGCCTTTTGGACTTATATGCCAGACTGCCTGAGCGGGGACTCGAACCCAGGACCTTTGAAACCAAAGGCCGAGATCCTACCGCTGAGCCATACTAAAACGGCCTTAAAGGAAACGTCCATAGGCAGCATTTAACACGTGCATATATACATAAACACTTTCCAATCGCCACTGGAGGGACGCACATTTGCCGCGCCATCCTCCAAGTGTAACGAATGGAACACTTAAACGTGAAAAAATTATTAAAGACGGGAAAGCCAAAGACTCACAAGAAATAACCAAATACAGATGCAAACCTATTTACATTGCCTTTTGGACTTATATGTCTGACTGCCTGAGCGGGGAATCGAACCCTGGACCTTTGAAACCTGCGGCCGAGGTCTACCGCTGAGCCGTACTAACGCGGCCATACTAACATTGAGCCGTATCAGTATGGCTCAGCGGTAGGATCTCGGCCTTTGGTTTCAAAGGTTCTGGGTTCGATTCTCCGCTCAGGCAGTCTGACATATAAGTCCAAAAGTCAACGTAAATAGGTTTGCATCTGTGTTTGGTTATTTCTTGTGCGACTTTTGCTTTCCCGTATTTAAACAGAGGATCTAAATCGAAAAAAAATATCTGAAAAGACCGTATGTTAACAATTATCACTGGTATTGCCGATGTCACTAGGTCTCCATGCTCTGAGAAATGGTATTTTTTTTTGCATATGGCCTACGATTCTGCTTTGGAAATGCTGTACTCCAAGGGAAACACGAAAAAAGTTGAAGCACTTGATGAAAAAAAACATCGCACAGCACCATTTGCATTATATGCTACGTTTAGAAATGTTTTGGAAAACGTTTTAAAGCGTTTAGAAATACGTTTGGAAATGCTACATTGTATTGCCAACATTGTTTGATTGTAAAGTTCGCTTATAAGATAAAAGTTCTTAGGTTGTGTGCTTATAATGAAGTCGTGTAGACACATTTGGGCAAATCAAGCTATCTTCGCTTATGAATTTTTAAAAATCAATAAATGAAGTTACAAAACTCCCCCTGGGTAAACGTTAACAGCTGTTAAATTCTAATGTCCGTGTAAAGTTTTAAAATTTTACACGGACATTAGAATTTAACAGCTGTTAACGTTTACCCAGTGGGAGTTTTGTAACTTCATTTATTGATTTTTTTTAAAGTTATAAGCGAAGATAGCTTGATTTGCCCAAATGTTTCTACAAGACTTCATTATAAGCGCAGAACCTGAGAACTTTTAAAGTCTTGAGATGAAATTTAGAACGGTGTAGCTTAGTGTCCTATACAACGCCGCTATGCCATCCCAACAGATATTAAACTCTGGCTTATTCCATGCTAGGCTGTGAAATTCTTGGATGGTGTAGCAACTGAATCAAGACTGCTGCAGAGTTTGCTGTATCTAGGAAGCACATATAGGTGAAAAGATGTTGCTGGTTTGGGTTCCACCAACCAACTGGTTAACCAGTGGTGGGGCAGGATTACCTTAGTTACACACAGGAGGACCCATTGTAGCACTTGGCCCTAGCTAGTCTCCGATCACTTACCGTTAAGGATCGCTAGACTTTTAATATAACATAATGCAAACAAGGCAACAATAATAAAATAGTAAGTATCAATGCAAGGAAATATATTATATTATGTCGTAGCAACACAAAACGTGAGCCAACTAAGGTTTCAGGTTAGGTTCCCTAAACCACATTACAATGAAAGGCACGAGGCTGAGTCGCCAGAATGTCCGCTTCCCCCATCTGTCTCATTTCGGTCGAAACGTTTGCATAGCATGACATGAAAAATATCTGCTCATAGTCTGCCGTGATTGTTGATTAACTTATTTACAGCCATTATTAAAGAACCAGCCAAAAATTCCAACAATTGCAATCCAGTTAAGGTACACACTCCGAGAAAAAATCCCAAAGACCCTCCAATGTCAGAAACAAGTGCTGCTAATGAATACGGAGTGAGTTCGGTAATGTATTCAATAGAGTTTTCGGCCATTTGAACTTTAAATACAGTTATGTTGTCTGTTACTTTAACAACATCTTGAATCATGCTGTAGTATTTCATTTCGCACGCTCTGTAGCAGTGGTCGCATAACTTATCCATCGCATCATAAATTTCAAATGTCATTTTGTAAGTGTGCTTTGCTTCTTCTGGGAGTTTGCACCAACGCAGATTAGGAAGATTTAGGTAC
Source organism: Lithobius niger (assembly GCA_023313725.1). Classification (NCBI taxonomy): domain Eukaryota; kingdom Metazoa; phylum Arthropoda; class Chilopoda; order Lithobiomorpha; family Lithobiidae; genus Lithobius; species Lithobius niger. The sequence goes on along the minus strand of JAHWFP010098022.1, from coordinate 16,181 downwards.
GGTAATCTATAACAAATAAATTTAAATTTTATTACAATCGTACTTAGTTTAGAAGTCTCCCTGTAAAGGACTTGATACACCTAAACGAAACCAACACTGCATGATGTGGTAGATTTACAAATATACAATGAATCAAAGTGATCTACCTAGTTTCGAATGAATATTTAAATAGTGAATTGGTTACTGTTAAACTTTCAGATGAAGTTAGTTTACTAGCATCAAGTAATGGTTATACCACCCCTGGAGAACTGTATCAGATGATCACCTTATGGGTAATATCCCAAACATGGTAACTCCGCAAGAACTACGTCAAGATACCGTCGAGGCCGAAGACCAAGACGTGGTTCGAGTGGATTGGCCTTCTGAGGGATACCACCCATCGGCTCATAAATCCGATATAGTTTGCCTTGGTTGGAATAACTACTACATCGCATGGTCCCTAACTTTCGAAATGAAAAACAAAATTGTTGGTTTAAACGGAAAGTTTGCCTTCCTAAATGGTTGCAAGCTGTGTTTATACAAATCAGTGTCGTCACATTTCCATAATTTTGTCTTGATGCAGTCAGGTTTGATACCGACACCATTTGAGGGTTTGTGTGTGTCATTAACTGATTTCATTTCATAGTAGTAGTATGTCTTTGGTGGATTTAAACATGGATAACGGACGTTGTTGTGGAATTGGACGACAGCGTATATTTTTAACATAATAATGTCTAACAAAAGGCTCGGTTTTCAACTTTAGTCAATGCGGACATTATACAAAAATTTAGCAGTAACATATTCCTGCAAACAGTAAACTGGGTGGGGACTTAGGTTAGGTTAGGGCAGGGATGTTGTGGGTTTATTTCATTACATGGGGGCGGAGGAAAATTGCGTAATGCTCAATTTAAAGGGATGAAACGGTATATTTCATATACATTATTTCAGTTGGTGTTTTCGAAAGACCGACCGTATTTAAGTTCACGTTAGATTTGTGATTTGCAGTCGCCAGCAGTTTTTTATTTTTTTTTTTTGGGGGGGGTGGTGGGAATAGTAAGTATTTAATTTTCTTGTCTATATTTCGTAATGTATAACGAAATAACGCTTAATAAAACCATAGGGATTTCGTTTGTTTTTATTTTTCTTGCTTAATAAAAGAGTACACTGTTTTCAAATTTTTTTCCAAACAAGGAACGAATGATTTATTTTATAGAAAAGATTATTGGTAAACCACTTTTACTAAACAGTAAAGGAAAAAAGCAAATTAATTCTCGCATGGTTTAGTTAAGAAATTCTACCTTTTAAAAGCATTGGTGATATATCCAATATCGCCACATTTTAGTGATGTGATGTATCACACATCGCCGCGTTTTAGTGTGTTGATATGAAAATTTCGCACTGTAAGGTATGGTGATATGGGGTATATCGCTCTGCGCTTTTAGCATTGCGTAAGTCTGGGACCTTGCGATAAAGCCACATATCACGTCAGGAGCAAATTGCACAAGACATGAAATCCAAATTTTATTTGACTGTGAGACAAATTGAGTTGGTTTTACTTGCAGATACTCCATATCTGTCATGACGAGCCATATTTTCAAATACAGCAAGTCCCAGCCCGATTACCCAGCCTCTACTGAATATTAGCCATTCTTCGTAGTAGCAAATAGAAGAAGTAGAAGTAGCAAATTCAGTAGGTTTTACACACTCCTGGAACATTTTCAATTCGTTGGAATTTGCAAACATTTAAAGTTTTACAGCACACACTTCATATGTTAAACTGTGCATTACCACAGTTAACGATTTTTACAGCAGCGTTTTTCCTGTGTTCTATACATTAAAAAAAATACGTCCAGTCAACTAGCCTGTTGTAATTGAGAAAAAAGGTGTTAAAATTGAGGATATTAACTGTTAGTTATGGTTTTAGCATTTGTGTTTATTTTACAAGATTTTAAACCTTTTCCCCCCCACTTTATAAAGACCCGACCTGAAGAACAAAACGTTGGAATTTTTAAACTCATGTGCACTTAATGATTTTTTACTCAATTGCTACTGAAAGTGCTTTTACATTTTACTACGGTAATTATTGAAGTAGCCTGTTGGCCTTGTATTTAGGTAGGAGGTAGGTTGAAAGTGGGTATGGTGCATGATCTTAGTGAACTAAAAGAAATTCTTGGATATTGTAACTTAGTAACGTGTTGAAATATTAGATATTGGGGTCGCTGTTAGTGATCCTAGTGTCATTGCCAGACCAGTGTCATTGTTGCTATCGTGATAAATTGTTATTATTATAATGTAAAACGGATAAAATAGACTTGGAAGGGAACAGCCGTTATTCTCATGCTTGCCTAGTCTTGCTCGTGTAACCAACAGAAACGCCAGTACTTAACCGAATTACTGAACTGAGTTAAAACTGTGACAGAGACGTAATGAAAAAAAATCAGATAAGTACAGTTTTACGCCTAAAGAGAAAAAAGAATAGTTTTCCACATATTAAGATACGTATATTACATGTACCTGCACGACACGTTGCTAGCAATGTGTTCTTCCACACATTTATATTGACAATTTCGTGATTCATAAGCGTCAACGCATCGTCGCTGTGGGGTGTTGACGCGTTGATACTGTGCAAAAGAAAAATGAAAAGAAATAAGCGGAAGCAGTAAAATGTTGTAAACAACAAACAACTAACCCAATTCCAGAACTACCATCTCAAGTTAGTTTTGAACAGTTGAAGGGAAAAATCTAAAGAAATCGTGCTGGATCTTTGTATGAATATGCAACCATTCAAGGAGTTTGCTACACAAGTCTAGAAATAAATAAATAAATAAATACCTAAATAAAATACAATGCTTGCACCGTTAGGCTAGTGTAAATATGGCGTTCTTACGAATAGGTTAAGATGATTGTTTCCTTAGATCAATTATTAGCCTTCAAAACAGCACCAACTCGCCACCACTCACACCGAACTACTCAGTAGGTTGAGAAATATTGTTGCCGCGTCATTGTCGCCTTGTCAATGTCCATGCAAGGCTACCTGGATGTAAAGGCTTAACGTTAGAAATTCGACGCGTCGTCCAGTTAGCCACCGCTTCTGCCACCAGTCGCGCTACTTACACCCCAAAAATGAACTGCTCTAGCATGCGTACTGAACTGTGAAAGGTATGTGTGACACGCGATAGGCGGATTTTAAACTTAAAACACTGCATTGACACCAAATTATTAAAATTTAACAACAATGGCTTCATGCTACGTACCTCTTTTTTCACTCGACAAAACAAAGCCTCCGGAGGTTTAAGGTCATGAATGTCAAGCAGAAGAGCAACCAAGGTACGTGTGTATTGTACTGTATGATACGCTACGGCGTTTTCAATTATCATTAAAAATGTGTTAAACGATCCTTTGATGTAGTAGTAAATCGTCCGAAGACTTTAAGAATAGTCACCATTACCGTAAAATAATGTTCGTTTAGCGCTGCAACACCGGTAAATCTAATAATGAGAAGATATCACGTTTTAGTGCAACTCGCATACACTAATCAATGCTACGATTGGGGTTTTTCGTTCTTCGTGCTTTCAGTTCAGCGCAATTCTTGGACGACGCGTCTAGCATGCTACGTGAAACCGAGCGTTAAGTCCTTTAAATATAGGTAGTCTTGGTCCATGTTAATACCTTTATAAGCTCTTGTTTTCCGTATCTGATTGTCAGTGTGACAGTCTTAGTAACAAGCAGCACTTGCATATGATCTCGAGTTGCTGCGGGTTTGGAAGGCAGGTTGTTTGGCAACGATTTAATTACAAAAAAAGACAGTCAGGGATTCAAGTAACGATAAAGGTAAAAACTTGCCAGCCATGTTTTTTATCACATGAAGGAAAGAGGAAAAGAAACAAAACAGCGAAAATCATAATTTACAGCGATTTGTGTATATTTATTCAATCTTATAACATGATCATTCAATAAACACACAAACATTTTACAGCATTCATCACCACACACGCAAGGAGTGGGGATTCTTCAGCACATGATTCTGAAATATGATTACAAAACGATACAAATTAAAAAAAAATACAACCAATTTTTACACCAGCGGCTCCAGACCCAGTTGCCAACCTCCAGACAAGGTCAGGTAAAACGTAAAAAATTACATCACTTCCTTCAAGAAATTTTGGGATTACAGTGAGGGAAGTGCATAATGAAATTACACAATTTTTATCTTTGACCTGGATTTTTCTAGAGAATGTAGTTTGCACGGTAGTGTGTGGTGTATAGACTGATTGGAGAGTGTTAGTTTTTAATATCGATTGATTTTCATGTAGTTCTTTTTAGCATCTTGTGAACGAAAACGCTGTGATGTCTAAAATTTTAGAACTTCTCTGTTTTTATTAAACTTTGTGAAGAATCTTGGTTGTTTTTTGTCTTTATCTTTACGGCTTGGGCAAATGAAACACAATCTGTTTAAAATTATCTATTGGTAAAAGAACAATGTTTTAACCAATTTGGTGAAGCAATTGACCACTTTATTCGCTAAATCTGATTTTACCAACAGTAAGCAAGAATACGCTTGGTGTCCATGACGCACAATAGGCTTGTTTTGCTGTTTTTTTCAGCGTGCTGGTGTTTAGAAGTTGTTCGTTGTTTAGAAGTAGAATGCTCTTTATGTCAAAAAAGTTATAGTTCAATGTGTCACGTACCAACGTTATTTACGTTCCAAAAATCCGTGTACTCAGTTAGTCAATAATTTTATAAAATAAACCAACATAACTTTTAAACCAATGAGAAGAGTAACATCTTGAAAAAAGATAAAAGAAGCTGTAGGATAATAAGTAAACACACTGGTCGTACACTCGCCAGTCGCCTGATGATGAGATGATATATTTGATTAAATGATATCTTAAGATTCAATAAGCAGCTATTCAATGTTAACTGTTGTACAATAAAAAGGAATACACATTAGACGAGTAAAGAATCCCTTATATTTCAATGCAGTTTTTTTTTTAGTTTATTCTTTAACATCCGGCATATTTCGCCGGGGTGTTTGAATTAGGTTTTAAAAAAATAGGTTGGTCAGCAAAATGAGACGATGTTAATGGCCTATTTTTGAGAATCTGTTTTGAGATCGCTTACATTCGAGTGTCCCGAAAAAACTTACCAACACTGGAGCGTACACGACTTGATGCTGTGCTCTCTGGTGGTGGTGTACAATCACTTACAGGATTTCAGGTTAGGTTGAAAATAAGTAATACCATAAAAGGATGTGTTGATTATGATAGTTAAGTAGTGCTTCGACTAACGAAAAGACAATGGCTCATTTCGCCCGTACTTCAACACTTTTATAGACATGGAAAAACCTCTTAATTCGCCTGCTAGAAGGTGTTCGGAATGTTCTTAAGTAGACTGAGGCTCATTATTCATCTCCGATGCTATTGCAGTAATATCAAAAGGCGAACGTCAGAAGGGAAGAATCTTCTTTACAAGCTGTAACTACCATGTTGTCACCAAGGGCACAGGATCAATTTACATGTTATCTACTACTTTTCGGAAGACAAGGTATGGAGTGAAGGTCACAACAAGAAATTTGTTATTTGCACCCATACTTAACGAACTTGCTAATTTTTGCTGATAACACAAAACACAGGTTTTTTTTTTAATTAATTTCTTTTTAGCCTTAAGTCAGCCGAGGCATTTTAATGCTCGTGTGGCTGACCCGGCTCAATTTTAAACATCACCAGACCTTTTAGAGAAGAAGTAATATCTGGTAAAGGGAGGTGACAACCCGGGGATTTGATCCGGGAAACCTCCGATCATCATAGGGGCCGAAAGATTGTCCAGAATTGGCCAGAATAGTTCCCATAACTGCTGAAGGAGCATGGTAACCTCTCACGCTAACCTGGCCGGCAGTCCTGGCGAGAACTTTTCCAAGGTCCCCTTTCCAAGGGTTAGACCAGATCCGCAAACCTTTAGCAACTACTGTAGGCTGAGCTCTCTCTTTGCTCAGCCATGATGACCAGCAAAGAGAAAAAGACTGGCAGAGAAATGTAGTTGAGGGGTTATGTCATCGACCTTACTAGGAAACAGGCTTTAGGCGCATTGAGGTGCACCAAATAGAAATTTATTTCAAATTTATATTTACTTTCATTTTAATGACTCTGCCATGCTTTTTAATGTTCCTTTAAAATATTGGTTCAGTGCTCACTCGGCTTAAGTTTGGGCTTTTAGCCTTTTGGAGTAAAGCCCTTTGCTGCCTTCTTCACATTTTAGCATTTTTATTAATTTTAAGTAGGCCTAAGCTATGCTTCAAATTAATTTTAACAGGCTCTCGTTTGCTGCCATGTTTAGTTTCTGTTTCCCTATTTCCCGGCTCTTTCTGCATCATTTACTGAAGCTGTACGCCATCGCCACTGGCTAAAAGTAAATTGCCAGTTATTCACCACTGGTAAAGATGGCATAAAACGTTTCCACAAAATGCTTACTTTGTTTGTATTATTGCAAAGTGACTTTCCTAGACTTAAAATAATAATAAAAAAAGCATTTAACTCCAAGTCAAACAGTTATCAATTACGACAGTGTTTTGTTTTACAATAATCAAAAGATTCAGAAGGTTACGATGCTGCTCCCACCTACACTGCCTCCGACAACAATGTTGAAGGGCATAGTTATGGCACACACAGCAACTGTGAACGGTATTTTTTTTTTTTTACAAAGTAATTATCACAATTGTATGACAAATGGCTTTAGCTTGGATGTGGATATGCTTTTAAATAATACTAAGGTTTCCAGGCCTTTTAGGCTTAAATTTTAGTTGCCGTTTTTGTTTCCCAAGTAACAACGGAAGAGAATTGCGTTAAAGACTACGCCTATTCATTTATGCAACAAGGGTTTAGAGTTCAAATTACATTAGCAACTAGGAATTTTGAAATTATTAGACACAGCCATGTAATTTTTTCGTGTTATTGTAAAACACGTCATCTGCTTTAACTTTCGTTTTATACAAACCTCTTCCTCTATACGGTGACATGAGTTTTCACATTTGGGATACCCTTTGACATTGGTAACACCACTTTGGTCGCCATGTTGAAAGATTTCCTCCAAGCCTTCTTTTTCATGTGAAGCAAATGTGGGCCGTTAATAGCAATAATTTTGGGACTTTCTAGCAATGTGGCAAATTTCATAGCAATTCGATCCTCCATTTGGGCTCACACAGACTGCAAAAGTGCAACCAACCAAAAGACAAACCGACATTTTGTGTCCGTTGTAGACAACACTTTACTCTCTCGCTCTGCCAATACATATTCATGAGAACAATTGTGCACGATTGTGAACAATCGCTAAATGAATTAAACTGTGACATTTCGCAAAACCTTTTCCTAAAATTTATTCATAAACTGCTACATTTGGAGCGGCGTCAGTCCATAATTCTCAAAGTTGCGGCATTTCCGTTCTGGTATTTATCTCATGATTTGTTCCAAGTGTTGAGCCTCGACGTATTTGAATACATTTCAGACAATTTCGCAGATAGCTAATTTGTAGTTTCTGCGTGTATGAAGCACTAAAGTGGGTAAAACGGGTGCCATTATCGCTTCCGAATTACTTGAAGAACAATTTGTAAGATGATACTCAGTGCATCTTTTCACAGTCCTAGTTTTTCGCCAAACTATTCCTAATACCATAGTAGGCGACTCGATATGCCTTTGGGAAGAGATTGTTAACGGAGATTCAACCTCTCCAGGAAACTGCCTTCGGCCTAAGACAATGCAGACATGAAGACTGAACCGCAAAGTCATCTTCCCATGCTGCCAACGACTGAACTCGTCTTGCCCTGTTTGACGCTGTTCATTGGTGGTATTCAAGAAGAATACGCCAACAAATAAGTCTTTTACAATTTAACCAATAGAGTTAGATGTGGCCTGCCTCATTAAATGGACTAGTTTGGCATAAAAATTCGGTTTAAAAAAAACAGTGTTTGATAATATGTGGGTAGAGTTAGTCTCAGTTCAACTGTTTTTGGATAACACACAAAACATCTATTACACAAGGGGCAATATAGTTGAAGAAAAAATTCAGATGTCATTTTATTGGTGAAATCTGTTTGCACATAAGCTTTGTTCATTATAAGGGTATCTTGCTGCAGCAGGGAATGTTTCATAAAGAACCGAGTGAACTGGATTCAGTAACTCATTATCCACAAAAGAAATTTTTGCAACTTTCTGTAGCTAAAACCTAGCTTCACTGGATAAAAATGCGAGTCAGACATTCGATTCCCACATTAGCCACTAATTTTTTTAACCGAATTTTTGTTCCAAACTAGTACCTTTAATGAGGCAGCCCACACAAAACCACATCAAGCTAAAAAATTTAAACTGGTAACGTACTGCGAGCCATTTTTTTCGGAAATGACATGATAACCAATTTCTTTGTATGTGTGTACGTTTCCTATTTACTATATGGAGGTTCTATGGTAGGCTTCTGTACTTACTCACTTCGAGATTATTAATGTTGCTACTGTTTTAGTATGATTGCCTCCTCAAATATCCCATTAATGTTCGTACGGTTCTAAAATATATTAAACAAATCGAGTGCTGAACTCTCCATGTCAGCCTACAAGAATCGCTCATAAAGACGGCTGGAAGCAAGTTTACCTCCTATGTGTGTCATTACGGTTCGATTTCAAACTGGAAGTTTGAATTTTTTATCAAGTTTTTGGTTCAGACATTTTTAAAAATTTATTTATGAATAAATTTCCTTACTTTGAATTCAGTAAATATTAAGCAATAATTTTTATCAATAGTAATATAAAAATTCATTTTACCTGTTTCGAATAAAAGGTCACCATAGTCTCAAAGTATGGGTGAAACAGCTGCCCAACGTCTTTGTACAACATGTCATGCGTTGGATTGAACGTTGTGTCGTGCAGTTGTAACTGAAAATAAAACACAGATGAAGGCTTTGAATATAAATTTAGTCTCGGTGCAGTTCGCTAACATTTTGTTAAACAATAATCAAGCATTTTACTCGGACTGTACAAAGCTAGATTACTGTTTAGGTGTTATTCACTAACAGTCGACTCTCTGTTCCGACGAATTTATTAAATGAAGCATTGCCCAAAGATATTTTATGCAAATAACTCATCAATTTTAGTTACGTTCGAAACAACTAGTCACTTTGCTGTGAATCTTATGGATTTTTGGACTGTTAGATAACGTCTTTGCAAATGATATTATACCGTATCGAAAGCTCTATAATTTCTTATTGTATTTACGTAGGTTAGCAGTGTAAGATATGTAATTCGACGAAGCTGACCCACAAGCAGAATAGCATTCTTACAAGAAAACAACACTGTTTGCGACAAAAAAGTTCGAAAAAAAAACATTTTCCTATTTCTTTCTGCTTTTTAAAATATGTTTTGGTTGTTCACATAAAAGAGAAGACAACATGAGACGCAAAAATTTGACAAAAGAAAAATCACTCGTTGTGTAGCGTCGTTGAGATAAAACAGGACGGAAAGCAATCGCTCAACAGGGTTAAATAAATACAGATGCAATCCTATTAACGTTGCCTTTTGGAGTTACATGTCTGAGAGGGAAATCGAAAGCACGATCTTTGAAACCAAGGGCCGAGGTCCTACCGCTGAGCCATAATGGCACGGCCATACTGTCAGTATGGCTCAACGATAGGACTTCGGCCTTTGGTTTCAAAGGTCGTGGGTTCGGTTCCCCGCTCAGGCAGTTTGACATATAAGTCCAAAAAGCAACGTAAATAGGCTTGCGTCTGTATTTATTTTTTCATGAAGTAGATAAATGCACAGTCTAGTAGTATCCTTGATAGTATGATTACTCGATATCGAACATGACCTTGAAAAAGCGCGAAATAACTATGCCACTATCAGTTAGACTGTTTCAGATTTCAATTGTGAAGTGACGGATAACAAGAAGAGGAAGAAGCTGGATCAGTTCTCCCATTTCAGTAATTCACTAGGCAGGCAACTTGCCTAAGATGAAGAACTGATTTTTTTTTTACCTTTAGTTATCCTCTTATTTATATGACAAGTCTGCTACGTCTAATGGCTGAAATGATGGTTAAAAGTTAAAATAGTGAATGTCACCTTCCTTAAAAGGACATACCTTCTCACTATATTCGAGCATCCTGCACAAAATATAGCCTTTGAAACAATTACATAGATTAGAGCGAAAGAAGCGAACCGTTTCTGAAGAAGGAAGAAAGTTGGAAAATTCAACATTTACACGCCTGTGAAGTAATGTAGCAAAACTGAGCCATACAGGAAAGCCAACCGGAAGGAATATAACTTTAAGTATTAGCGTTAAACCTAACTTAGCGATCAACCTAACTTGGCTTGGATACCGAGGTGCAAACCCTAAAGTGGTCATCTCTAGCTGCCAGTGAATCGAAGTGAACTAGAAGCCAAGGAAAGCCTTGTATAGGAATATGACACGTACACGGGACAAACTATTGTAAATAATAGTGGTTTACTCTTACTGACGAAATTTGTCCCGTAGTGACAAAACTAGTCCGTGTTACTTCTAGGCTTTGACTTTGCAACCCAGTTACTCTTAACATTTAACGATACGTTTTTAGTCTTCTGTACAGCCGTACTTGCTGAGAAGACTATTGCAACGACTTTGTCCGTCCGTCCGTACCTCCGTCGCTTTTTTCAACTTCACAACGGTACCAGATAGAGACGACCACTGTTTACAACCTTAGATTCAGTTTCAAAAGTTAGTTAAATAACATGGCAAATTAAAACAGCGTTACCTCCTTGTAGCTAATAGACTATTAGAGCTATTATAGCTATTATAGCTAATAGACTTCTTCGACGTAACTAAATTAAATAATAACATTTCATCATCGAATTGAAATCCTAAGGATTTGTGTTAACGCAGCCGTAAAAACAAAAACATTTTAGCTTCGTTTAAAAGAGTCTTGTCGCATTGTTACATGAATGGCTAGGGTTACGGTCGAACCAAACTCTCCATTAGGCCTATCTGCTACTTACGAAACTAAAATTGCTGTTATAAATATTAGGCCTAAAAATGAAAAATTTAGCCTAAAATCACGTTACCATGGCAACGTCAAGATGCTACGAGTCGCTGCTGGCTTTCTCAACAGCGTCTCTACTGCACTTTCGCAACTACCACTGATCTATATAGGCTACGTTGCGCATTACGTTGTAACACTGTAACTGTGTGCCCGGATCCATGATTTTTTTCGCAAACAGTTCAGCATAGGAGGCCAAATCGTGCCCTCTGATTGGTCGTTCTCGTGCTTGGAAACATGGCGACCGTCGGACGCGTCTGGCGAGGCAGCAATTCAACTTCGAACAGACTGTCGCTTTCACTTGCCTTCCTTTGCCTAATACCTACATTTACGTGCCAGTTTAAAATACTAGTTAATACTGCAACTCATGAATCAACCTTCAAATAACTGAAAAAGGAACCTAATTCTCTATTTTATAACCACTCACCCATTCTTCGCATGAATCGATTGTGAGCGCCATCCAGTGATAAATTTTCGAACCACGTTTAAGCCGAATGAATTTGCTATACGGTGAAGCATCTCTTCGGTGGCTAATCTGTCACAGTACCACTTTTGGGGTTCTTGGTTACTGCTGCTAATAGTAGCAACCAATTTCTGTGCATTGAAAAGTTTTAAAAGGTCCCTTAAAATGATATTCTAAACTAATATACTGGAAGTATTCGATAAATAACTTAACTAAGAATTTATTTGTTTTTTTTTTTAATATAAAAAAACACAAGTGTAGTTCTAGTGGCCAAATAAATTCAGTAACACGGAATGAAACATTGCTGTAATCATGGTGTTATAAAAGGAAACAAGGGAAAAACTTCAAAAAATCATAAACGTTATGCAAAAAAAAAAATAGCAGAAATTCACACAATGCCCATTTCATAACAGGTTTTGGTTAAAACCTAATTTTGAAATATAAACACTGACAACAAAGCACAAAAGTGCGAAAATTAAGATCATGCTCTTGTTCAACGTGACATTTATGTATTATTATAAGAGCTCCCTAATAAAATTAAACCCCATTCGTCGAAAAATTAACACTGGCGATAGCCAGTGTTAGTAAGGGTCGACCTAGGAACTCTGTGTTAAACTTTCAACTTTGAGAGCTTATAACTCCGTCAAAATTAAAAAATTTTAAACCAAATTTGGAATCTAGCCTTGACTAGTCAAGGCCTGTCTACAGTCCAAAAATTATGAAATTCAGTGCAGCCAAACCCGAGATACAGAGAGGGGCCAAATAGACAACTTCTTGTTCTGCTTCTTCTTGTTGTTGTTCTTGGGGTACTTTCGTCTGTCCTCTCTACAGGTCAAACTATTTGTCCTGTAAAGCTGGTTCTTAGCTCATTTTACAGGTATTGCTTCGTAGATGTGTCCTTTCCATAAGGCCTTTTCTAATTGGTCAAGTGGTTCAGGGGTTACGAAGCTCTAAACCACCAGATTGATTGTTTTACAATGTTTTAAACATTGTTATTATGCAACAATGCCATTTAGCAAACACCAGCTGCAAGACATAGACTGAAGATGAAAGGATTTGTTTCTATTGTTAACACTTGCGATAGCCAGGTTAGTAAGGGCCATAGCAATTTACCGAGCTTAAAGGCGGCGCAGCAAAACAAACAAAAAATTAATTATAAAGGTGTCACACATACCCCACCTCTTATCCACCACCACACCTATTTATTACAATTCTCAAAGTAACACGGATTAATAAACAAAAACGTATCGTTAAAAGTTAAAAGTAAGGGTCTAAAAGTCAAAACCTGTAAGGAACACGGACAAGCTTTGACTGTAAGGGTCTAGGTGTCAAATTTGGCCAGTAAGAAACTGCTAAGCATTAGACCCTTACTACCCGGTGATCATGTTAATGACTTAGTAAGGAAAATTGGAAATTAGCCAACAACGAAAATCATACACTAGAAGAAGTAACGTAGTTCAGTAAGCCACTTTTATACACTTAATGTTAAATCGGAGTGGCATGACCCGAATTCGAACCGGCTACCCAGTTCGCCCCCAGATCACTTGCATAGCACCTTAATCTCTCCGTTGCACTTCGATGAAACGTAAGTGCATAAAGGTGGCTTACTGAACTACGCTTACGCCTGTAGCAGGATGTCTTGCTTGGAATCGCTGCCATGTTATCAAACCAAAAAAAAAGATCAATCTAAAGCAAAGTAGGAAACCCACACCCCCACTATCATTGGATCATCTCATGGGTCTTTATAGGACGATCTCGGACAGCTGTTCCTCAAAAACCGGGTAGTAAGGGTCTAATGCTTAGGAGTATCTTACTGGCCAAAATTGACATAGACCCTTACAGTCAAAGCTTGTCCGTGTTCCTTACAGGTTTTGACTTTTAGACCCTTACTTTTAACGATACGTTTTTGTTTATTAATACAGTACAGTAGTTAACGGGAAACTAATAAAACAGCGCGTGATAACAACACTATATTGAACCACTTGGCCTACACAGTTTCGCAATTTCATGTTGTTGTTGTTTTAAGTGTTGTTGGGACTCTTTGCCCTCACCTGTAGATCGAACTAATGATTAATTTTTTTTTATTTAATAGCTTAAAACGTTGGTATGAACAAGGCCTATGACCTCTTGAATGGTATGTTAATACGGCTACGATATTCTTTTTGTTCTTCTTCTTGTTCTTGTTGGGAAAATATTGCTCGCATTTAGAGATCGAACCAATGAACGGATTTTCAATTTTTATAGTTAAAAGTATAGGTATTAAGAAGAACCACGGCCTTTTGTACGTCATTTTAAAGCGACTACAATATTATTATTGATCTTCTTCTTCTTGTTGGGGAAATATTGCTCTCACCTAGAGATTGATCCGGAACCTATTGTCAATTTTTTATAGGTTAAAATATAGATATGAACAAGACCTAGGGCCTTTTGAATGCTGAATGCGACTACAATACTCTTGTTGTTATTCTTATTCTTGTTGGGGTAGTATTGCTCTAACCTAGAAATCGAACCAATGAACCGATTTTGAACTTTTATAGCTTAAAACGTAAGTATGCTTTGAGGTGGCTGCACTATTATTGTCGTTGTTGTTTTTCTTGTAGGGGAATTTTTACTCTTACCTAGATATCGTACCAGTACACCGATTTTCAATTTTTCTAATTCAAAACGTGGGTATTAACAAGGACCAGGGACTTTTGAACGCTATTATATTGTGACTGATTTATTTCAAAGGGCGTTCATCTAATTTGTCTCATATGTATTGTCTCATGATTATTTCATGTCAAAATTCTAGTTATTTAATTTACTTGAAATATCTCCCAAAAAATAACATAGTAGTATTAAAATATACTTAAGCGTATAAAATATGGTTGTAAGCCTTAAAAAACTTACTGCTTTAAAGGAAAAGAAACAAGATAAATTTATATAAGCCATTAGTGTCGCACTAATGCGTATGAAAGAAGCTCCAGCCGTGTAAGCTTTAAAAAAAAATCGTAATGCTCTAAAGTAACACATACGAGAAAAATGCATGTTTAGCTATCAGCTTCGCACTAATACGTGATAAGATGCTCCAGCTTGTTTTTTGAGATGCTTGAGATTCTTTCACACGCTTTATAGTGCAACGTTGTTGGATTACATGGCTTTTTCTGGAATCTGTTCCTTTAGAGTATTTTTTTTTTCAGGCCTACAGAGTTGGAGCTTGGTGCTCTTCCATGGCTTTCGTACAACAACGCGAATCGTTGTTAGGTTTAAGTAATAAATCAGTGTCGCTCTGAAATGTTAAAATGAACGCTTAGGGTAGGCTATAAAAATCATCATTAACGCGACAAATTAAAAATCTGCATAAATTAATAACCTTATTATGGGCCACTAACATTGTTTCGCTGGTGCAGCAGTGACTCAGCAAAGCCACTAAGAGAAGGGCACAAACTTAAAAAAATACGTAAGGAATTCGGTGAGTCGACAAAATAATAAAAACTCAATCATTTCCTGTAAGTTAACAGAAGTGTTTACGGTTCCATTAATTATTACTGTAAACTATTTTCAACGGTTATTCGAAACCGATCGCCCGGACCACTGCACTGTGACTGAGGTTGGCGCTAATGACCAAGTTGTCGACGCGCCATTAAGCCTCAATCCCCCCCCCCTCAACGGTTATTCGAAACCGATCGCCAAGTGCTTTAATTTTTTTCCTAAAAAAAAGGAAAAAATATACAAATTTTTCAAATACTAACACTCCAACTCACTCGTACCATTTTTAATGTTTTTTTTTTATATTTTATTCTGCTACAACTTTATTACGTCAACTTTTACTTAGGAGTTTACCCTCCCACCCCCCCCCCCCACCCCCCACTCCTTGGTTCGATTTCTTGGTTAGAGCAATACTAACCCAACAACAATAAGAATCCCTAGGTCTTGTTCATATCTATATTTTAACCTATAAAAAGTTGAAAATAGGTTCGTTGGTTCAATCTCCAGGTGAGAGCAATATTTCCCCAACAAGAAGAAGAATATCAACAATAATATTGTAGTCGCTTTAAAATAACGTACAAAAGGCCGTGGTTCTTCTTAATACTTATACTTTTAACTATAAAAATTAAAAATCCGTTCATTGGTTCAATCTCTAAATGCGAGCAATATTTTCCCAACAAGAACAAGAAGAAGAACAAACAGAATATCGTAGCCGTATTAACATACCATTGAAGAGGTCATAGGCCTTGTTCATACCAACGTTTTAAGCTATTAAAGTGGCACTATCACCGATTGAAAGCAGACGAATTCTGACAACATCTAGCGCTGTGTAGTACCATCAAGCGTTTGCTTGCACCAAGCGAAGGAATGCATAACGGCATTTCTTTTAACGAATCAAACAAGCCACGACATCCTTAATTATTGAGTGAAAATGTGGTTCATCCTCGTGCACCTGCGAGCAAGCTATAACGATTAACAATATCAATGTCGCTAGATGGCGCCACGGTATTTTCGTTCGCATTTCAATCGGTGATAGTGCCACCTTAACTAAAAAAAATCTAATCATTAGTTCGATCTACAGGTGAGGGCAAAGAGTCCCAACAACACTTAAAACAACAACAACATGAAATTGCCAAGCTGTGTAGGCCAAGTGGTTCAATATAGTGTTGTTATCACGTGCTGTTTCATTAGTTTCCCGTTAACTACTGTACTGTACTTTTCGACG